>JBBPBX010049525.1:0-25319 GCA_038048925.1 Garcialebias charrua
CCTCTTTATCCTTAATTAATCTACTTATTCAGATTGAATAGTAAATTCACGGATTCTGTTCTTTTTCAGTTTACCCAATATTTCTGTGATCTTTATGATGGATAAATAAACAGAGCCATTAAGTGACAATGGACATTGACTTAGTTTGATATGTCAAAGAGACACTATCATTTATTTAAAATGAATCAACTAAATTAACACCATTACACTTGATTGACATGATTTCACTTTCTTTCAATTCAAATACGTCAGCACACTTAAATTTAACACAACAGACATAAATACTAGATGTTAAACATATTTAGTCTGAGGGCTCTTTAAACTTAATTATAGTTTCCAGCTTAGATTGGGAGGGGAAAGAATAGGAGGAAAGATTTAAGAAGAAATTATCGTGAGCATGATACCAGAGTGACACTTCTCCTCCGACTTCTGCTAAAATCCAGGTACGTTTTGTAAACAGCTCTTTACCTTTCGACGACGAGTCTGATAAAGAAATGACACCAGCCTTCAGATGCACAGAGTCCTTTAGTCCCAGCACGTCCAAAACTGGTTTTAGTTTACGTTTCAACGTCTCCTGGTTTCGCTTGGTCATCAGAGAATATGTCAGCTCCTGGCCTCTGACTTCAAGATAAACTTATTCCAGGAAGGAATAAACAACGTTTTTGAGCTTACGCTCGTTCGAGATGGACCCATAACAACATGTTATCAGTCCCAGCTGGATGACGAGTCCTTAGCGCGTGACTGGTGGTCATTCAGCTCTTTGGAAAGTTCACATCATCTTTCGAAGCTCCCAGGAACTCAATGCAGGAACTTTCTCGTTCCTTCCAAACTCTGAAGCGTTTCCGCACAGTTAGAACTTAAAAAGCAGGAACAAAGAGAGGAGTGAACTTGCCTTATCAGACCCAAGGTTACAGCCAGAGCAGAGAGAGATTTGTTTAGGGAAAGGCACAGCAAGCTGGAGCCCTTTCATGAAAAACACGGATTACTGTCCTCTGAGTTTCTAAACAAAACCGTCCGGTCTCTGTGACCCGAGACTGCACCTTTGACACAGCAGTGAACACAGTTTAAACTCTTACAGAATAACACAGCTTAAAAGCACACATCATGAAAATGACAAAAGTTATTCTTGATCACATCAGCCTAAAATCAAAGATAGAAATAGTCTCTGTTGGTGACTATATTTATCAGATTACAGCTAAATGAATGATTTTGTAGTAAATGTCTTGCTTTACTGAAAGGTCAGTAAAGGTCATCACTGGACAGTTCAAAAACCTTAGTTTGACCCTGGGTAGGTCCATTACATTGCTGTGGATCAAAAACAATATTGTCCAAGTGTTTTTTGTTGATTTAAAGAAAGCATTTAATACCATTGATCATACTACTGTATTCTCATTGACAAATTGAGTACAGTATCAGAGGACCAGCATTACAGTGGGAATCTAGTTGTTTGAAAAATAGAAAACAATTTGTGCAGATAAATGATGTAAGATCCGAACTTTGCAATATTACATGTGGAGTACCTCAGGGTTCTGTACTTGGACCAAAGCCGTTTATTCTGTATGTAAATGACTTGGTAAACGTGTCAGGACTCCTTAGGTGTATACTATTTGCTGATGATAACACTTTTTTTTTTTTTGGTAAAGACATTGAACAGATGTTTGAGCTGATGATGACAGAATTTGTTAAAATACAAAATTGGTTAAATAAATTATTGTTGAATTTAGATAAAACTAAGTACATGATATTCAGTTTTAAAAAAAAGGGAACCGTTAATGTTCCTTTTAAGATTGATGGTGCTGAGATCTGTCGTGTTAATGAGGTAAAGTTTTTGGGTGTTATCATTGATGATAAATTAACGTGGAAACATCACATAAATTCTGTTAGGACAAAGATAGCTAAATCGAATGCAGTATTATAAAGTCAGGAACTTGTTAAATGACAAAGCTCTGTATTTGTTGTATAATACAATTATTGTTCCACACTTGATTTATTGTACTGTTGTTTGTGGTAAAGCTTGTAAAACATTTACAAAGCCTATTTTTTTGCTACATAAAAGAGCTGTAAGAATAATCACTGGAAAACATTATTGTCACCCTTCTAACACATTATTTGATCAACTGAAATTTTTGAAGTTCCATGACTTGGTGGATCCTAGACGCCTCCCTGGTGAGGTGTTCCTGGCACGTCCCACCGGGAGGAGACCCAGGACACGCTGGAGGGACTATGTTTCTCGGCTGGCCTGGGAACGCCTTGGGATTCCCCCGGAGGAGCTGCTCCAAGTGGCTGGGGAGAGGGAAGTCTGGGCCTCCCTACTTAGTCTGCTACCCCCGCGACCCGACCCCGGATAAGCGGAAGACAATGGATGGATGGATGGACGGACGTGGTGGATCATAATATTTTATTAGTTATGTATAGAGCTCATAAAAATGAATTGCCTGTAAATATCCAAATGCGTTTTGTTAAACGGCGAATCTGTTATAATCTCAAGGGAATAGAGATATTTGTTAAACCAAAATATAGAACCAGTTTGAAGGGTCGGTCAACCTCAATTCAAGAAATTGGATTGTGGAACGGTTTGGAGACTGAAGTAAAAAATGCAAAAACAATGATTACATTTAAGAAAATGAGCAAAACTGGACTAATGCAAAAATATAAATTAAATACTGTTATGTATGTTGCTTTGTAGTTTGATAATTATGGTGATTTTTTTTTTTTTTAGTTACTTAAAGATGATTGTTGTTTGATTTGAATGATTGTAAGAGGGGGCAGATAAAATAAGATTTTTTTCTTCTTACTGCTACCCTTCATTTTATTTATGTGTTGTATGAACTTACTTTGTTATATAGTTTTGTGTTATATTTTAAAAATGAATAAATTTGAGTGAAAATATATATATGTAAAGGATTATGAGGAGGTCAATATTAATACTGACCTCTTTACCTTAATTAATTTACTTATTCAAATTGAATAGTAATTTCACGGATTCTGTTCTTTTTCAGTTTACCCAATATTTCTGTGATCTTTATGATGGATAAAATAAACAGAGCTATAGAGTGACAATGGACACGTTAACTTAGCTTGATATGTCAAAGAGACACTATCATTTATTTAAAATGAATCAACTAAAATCAACACCATTACACTTGATTGACATGATTTCACTTTCTTTCAAATTAATACGTCAGCACACTTGAATTATAACAGACATAAATACTAGATGTTAAACATATTTAGTCTGTGGCTCTTTAACTTAAAATAGTTTCCAGCTTAGATTGAGAGGGAAAGGAATAGAGGAAAGATGGTTTAAAGGAAAATTATCGTGAGCATGATACCAGAGTGACACTTCTCATCCGACTTCTGCTAAAATCCAGGTACGTTTTGTAAACAGCTCTTTACCTTTCGACGACGAGTCTGATAAAGAAATGACACCAGCCTTCAGATAAACAGAGTCCTTTAGTCCCAGCACGTCCAAAACTGGTTCTAGTTTACGTTTCAACGTCTCCTGGTTTCCGCTTGGTCATCAGAGAATATGTCAGCTTCAGGCCTCTGACTTCAAGATAACTATTCCATGAAGGAATAAACAAAGTTTGAGCTTACGCTCGTTCTCAGTGGACTCATAACAGCCTGTTATCAGTCCTTAGCTGGACGACATGCCCTTAGCGTGTGGCTAAACGTCCATCCAGCTCTTTGGGAAAGGTTCACATCTCTTTGAAGTTCCCAGCAAACTCTGAAGCGTTTCCGCACAGTTAGAACTTAAAAGAGACTTAGAGAGGAGTTCACTTGCCTTATCAGACCCAAGGTTACAGCCAGTAGCAGAGAGAGATTTGTTTAGGAAAAGACACAGCAAGCTGGAGCCCTTTCATGAAAAACAACGGATTATTGTCTTCTGACTTTCTAAACAAAACCGTCCGGTCTCTGTGACCCGAGACTTCACCTTTAACACAGCAGTGAACACAGTAATACTCTTACAGAATAACACAGCTTAAAAGCACACATCATGAAAATGACAACAGTTATTCTTTTGATCACATCAGCCTAAAATCAAAGATAGAAATAGTCTCTTTTTGGTGACTATGTTATCAGATTATAGCTAAATGAATGATTTTGTAGTAAATGTCTTGCTTTACTGAGAGGTCAGTAAAGGTCATCACTGGACAGTTCAAAAACCTTAGTTTGACCCTGGGTAGGTCCACTACATATATAAAAATCAAACGTTTGGTAATAAAGGTACAAAGAAAAAAACATTACTGAAAGGAATGCGTTATTTTATATGAGATTAAAAAAAGACAAAACAAAGGTTAATATTCAGTTAAACAACTGCTTTTCTATGAAGTGGATCCCCATGTGTCTGTTTAAAGCTGACTTACATCCAAACCTTTGTCCACAAAGATCACAAACAAATGCTTTCTGTCCTGTGTGAACTATCGTGTGTCTGTTTAAAGAGAACTTATGTCCAAACCTTTGTCCACAAAGATCACAAACAAATGCTTTCTGTCCTGTGTGAACTATCATGTGTGTGTTTAAAGATGACTTACATCCAGACCTGTGTCCACAAAGATCACACACAAATGCTTTCTGTCCTGTGTGAACTATCATGTGTTTGTTTAAATCTGACTTACATCCAGACCTGTGTCCACAAAGATCACACACAAATGCTTTCTGTCCTGTGTGAACTATCATGTGTTTGTTTAAATCGGACTTACATCCAGACCTGTGTCCACAAATATCACAAACAAATGCTTTCTGTCCTGTGTGAACTATCATGTGTTCGTTTAAATGTGACTTATGTCCAAACCTTTGTCCACAAAGATCACAAACAAATGCTTTCTGTCCTGTGTGAACTATCATGTGTCTGTTTAAAGTTGACTTCCGTCCAAACCTTTGTCCACAAAGATCACAAACAAATGCTTTCTGTCCTGTGTGAGCTATCATGTGTTTGTTTAAATCTGACTTACATCTAGACCTGTGTCCACAAAGATCACAAACAAATGCTTTCTGTCCTGTGTGAACTATCATGTGTGTGTTTAAATGTGACTTGTATCCAAACCTTTGTCCACAAAGATCACAAGCAAATGCTTTCTGTCCTGTGTGAACTATCATGTGTTTGTTTAAATCTGACTTACATCCAGACCTGTGTCCACAAAGATCACAAACAAATGCTTTCTGTCCTGTGTGAACTATCATGTGTTTGTTTAAATCTGACTTACATCCAGACCTGTGTCCACAAAGATCACAAACAAATGCTTTCTGTCCTGTGTGAACTATCATGTGTTTGTTTAAATCTGACTTACATCCAGACCTGTGTCCACAAAGATCACAAGCAAATGCTTTCTGTCCTGTGTGAACTATCATGTGTGTGTTTAAATGTGACTTGTATCCAAACCTTTGTCCACAAAGATCACAAGCAAATGCTTTCTGTCCTGTGTGAACTATCATGTGTTTGTTTAAATGTGACTTCCTTCCAAACCTTTGTCCACAAATATCACAAACAAATGCTTTCTGTCCTGTGTGAACAATCAGGTGTGTGTTTAAAGTTGACTTATGTCCAAACCTTTGTCCACAAAGATCACAAACAAATGCTTTCTGTCCTGTGTGAACTATCATGTGTCTGTTTAGATCACCCTTTCTGTTAAATATTTTTCCACAGTCTTTACAACTAAATGAGGTCTGTCTTGACTGTCTTTTCTTGACTGAGCCTCCAGTTTTCTTCACTTCAACACTTTCCTTGACAACCAAACAACTTGAAGACGTCACTGACTGACTTGTCTTGTGAAATTGTTTCCCATGCTCAGTGAAGCTGCAAGATTTGTTGACAGTGTTTACGCCTGACTCAGGAGCTCTGCTCTTCTTCCAGTCTTTGTCACCGTCTTCAGGTTCTGACCCAGAGTCTGATAAGTCTTTTAGCTGAGAGTCAGAGTCATTCACATCATCACCTTCATCATCCTCACTGACTTCAGTCTCTGAAGAGCTGCAATCATCTCCATAAGTATTTAGATCTGGGTTCCTGGTAGTCTCTGCTCCTCCACAGTCCTCTCCACCAGTTGATGCTTTCATCTGGTCAGCTGAACTGCTGGTTGGAAGATCTTCCTCTTTTACTTGGTGCTGATGAAGCTGTAAAAATAGACGTTTCTCTTCATCTTCCTCACTCTTCAAAGGAACAGCAGTGAATGCAAACCCGGGGTCATCAGTCTCGGTTTTCACACAAAACTGCTCTCCCTCTTGACTGGTCCACAGTTCCTCATCTTCCTCCTTTATGTTGAGGGTCTCTGGATCCTGTTGATCCATCCCAAGCATCTGTACTTCAGGAGCTTCTTTAATCAGAACCATTTGCTGAACATCTGCAGGGACCACAAAAAACTTGAAAATCAGGAACAATTATAACTTTAAATTCACACATAGAGCGATGCTTGAAAGTTTGTGAAGCCTTTAAAGCTTGAAAGTTTGTGAAGCCTTTAAAACTTTTTTAAATTTCTGCATAAAAATGACCTAAAACATCATCAGATTTTCCACACAAGTCCTAAAAGTAGATAAAGAGAAACCAGTTAAATAAATGAGACAAAATATTATACTTGGTCATTTATCGAGGAAAATGATCCAATATTACATGATTTTTCCTGAGATTTGTCAAGCTGTTTTATCACTAATGCACAAAAATAAATTAAATATTGATGAGAGCATGTAGTGTTAACATGAACTAAGTTTGAATTTATATCCATCCATAGGCATCGTGAGACAAACTGCCTCAATTGTACTCTTCAATGTCTGAAAGTAAACTAACAACTTGTAAATGTTACCAATAAAAACAACAGATTTTGCTTATTTAGAACAAATTATAGTCATACCTGCAAACTCAGAAAGGATGAAAAAGATGACAAACGTTGCCCCCCCCTCCCCCACAAAAGATTTTGTAATTTTGTAACTTTTTTTAACATGCTTCAGGTAAAAGTCATTTACTAACCTAATTTAATGAGAACATTCATAAATAGGAAAGATTGTGTCAACCAAAAAAATTAACAAACAACAACAGCAGCAAGTCAAATACAGCAGAACATTTTGCTAACAGTCAAAACTCATTTCTTAAATGTTTTGCCAGAATTTTTTTAATAAAGTAGATGCCATTTCCTGCATTTTTTTAATAAAGTAGATGCCATTTCCTGCATTCTGGTGTATTTTAACAAGTTGTTAAACATTGTTATGAAATAAAAAATATATTTGTCTTAAGGGGTTTTTCACATGGTGTTCAGATGATCAGTTTTTCTTGTAGAGTGGTGAGAATTTGCTGAGGGGACACAGGATGTGAGCATGTCTGGTTCTGAAGAAGTGCTCACTTTGGATCTGATTGGTTTGGGAAGAGACTTTTGGCGCCTCTCTGTCTGTCAGTTTTATGACTTTAAGATATATGACTCTGTAAGGAAGTCACTGGAAGTCTCCTTGTTCTGTGTGGCTCTTCAGCCACCCTTCCCCCTCGTTAGCTCTCGTATGAGCTGAAAAAAGCAGAAACTTCTTCTTGTTGGTGGAAGAGCAGGCAACGCCCTACAAAAGAATAAAAGCAATGGGTTTTTCCTCCTCCGTCAGTCAATGCAAGGAGCCGGCCATGGGAAAAGCAGCCCACCAAGGTCGTATGCGGGGTCTCCCTGTCCCTCTTTTTCCCCCTCTCTCCCTCCCTTCTCCCTTCTCTCTCTCTCTCTCTCTCTCTCTCACTGTCCACGTCTTTTAAAACAAATGTAATGGCTTTTAGAAAATAGAACAAATGTATTCTGTGACTTTTCAAACTTATAATTAAACTGGTTTTTGGAACTTTAAATTACGTGCGTTTGTTGTATTTTCAGTGTATCTCTCCTTTCTGATCTAAAGTGAACCAAATAACGAATTCTGGGACGGATAGTTTCATACGTCAACAATTTGGAGGTTCCTACCGAGATGGTTGCACGCGCGGACAGGAAAGGATGAGCCGGAGTCCAGAGCACTGACTGACCGGTCACCTCTAAAAAAGGTAAGCAGATTCCTGTTTAAACGAAATCTGTGATTGGAAATTTTATAGGCAAATTTTACTCAGTGTATTTGGACTCAATTAAAAGTGGAATTATAAGTTTCCAGCCAAGACTCCAGATCCCAGAGTAAAAACACGCAATGGTCGAGCCAACCAAATGCCGACGGGCGTTTGGAACAGAGGGAAAGGGGTTCTAGGATAAATAAATAATTTATCCGCCGCCGTTTCCTGTAACTCTGAGACTAAGTTCAACTGTAATCTTGTTAGGTTTGTGGCTAACTATAAAACAGTGTCAATTAAATCCACTTATAATTTGACTTATGATAAGTGGAGGCGGGATCTGGTGAGGTGATGTATTTGTATATTACCATGCGTAAATACATTATAATACATTAGGAATGAAGGCATTGAAAAAATTTAAACCCACAAACAAATAAAATAAATAAAGTGTGGGACTGAGTGAAGAAAAAAATTAAACCCACAAACAAATAAAATAAATAAAGTGTGGGACTGAGTGAAGAAAAAATATTGAGGAAAACGCGCTGACTTTCGCTGATAAAATAATCTGATAAGAGTTCCTGGACCAGATAAAAATAGAATAGAATTAGTCACAGAATACTAAATCTTTTTTATGTTCTAAAATAATGGTTTCCTGCCATGTGAGGAGTCAATGCCTGCCTCACCTGCGTGACTTGTCTCTGCTCTCCAAACTGCGTGTGGCTTCTCTCTCTCTGCAGCGCTGTGCTGCTCTGGACCAGTGGCGGAGTTAGACTTTTATTGCTGGGGGGGCCGAGAGGGGGCCAAAACTATAAGTGGTCCACTTACTACAGCACAGTGGGAAAAATGGTTTTATCCCAATTTTTTTGGGGGGGATTTGTAGACGCTATGAAATTTTGAAACATATTTTTCCCTTAAAATGATACAGGCTCTCAGTTTAAATTTTTGATCTGTGATCTAAATATTTTTAAGTTTAGAAACCAAGTGGTTTTCTAAACAGCTTTAGTGTTTGACTTTGTCCACACTCATAAAATACACAATGAAGTACCCAAAAAAAAAAAAAAATATATATATATATAATAATGAAATATATATATATATATATATATATACCGGTAAACTTAAATGGTACATATCGCCCCTTGCTGCTTTGAGCATGTAACAGTCACAAGACCACATTGAAATAAGAAATATAAAATATGATAAAAATACATTTCTGTGTTTATTTTATTTCTATCCAAGACACTATGATAAGAATGACTATATATTTAATATAGGTGGATAGAGTACAGTATCTCTGTTTACAATTCTGGTTGGTGGTGTGCCTCGTGATTTTTTCAGTGAAAACACAGTGTGCCTTGGCTCCAAAAAGGTTGAAAAACACTGGTCTAATGAAAATAAACAGTTTAAGTTAATTAGAATGATTTAAAAAAATAAAAATAAATAAATAGCTAAGCAAGAGCATAGTTTTGCTAAATTAGGCTGAAAAGTTGGATTAAAAATGTAGAATTAGCTGAAAAAGCTGAAACAGGCTATATACAGAAATTATTAAGTAAAATACCTTGATATCACAATATTTTTTGCCTCAATAAAACCACGGTCCTACTTGTTATTTATTTAATTGTTCCCATATATATCTTTAAAAATAGGAGTTGAAACTGCATATTTCTTGGTGCATTTGTGTGTACAACTGGACCAGTGCTCTGTTTTTATTTTTTTTATTTATTATATAGACGTTTTAATAAGATATAACACCGTTGCGACTGTTGCTCGCTGCTCTCAAAGCCTCTACTCAGAGGAGCGAGAGCCACGCGTCTTCTCCCTGGCTCCCCGTTCTGCTGTGTTACCTTTGAAGTTCTTTCTGTTGACCCAGGGCTCGGTTCTGTTCCAGCTTTGTTGCGTGAAGCACTGGGAGCACGCGCGCTCAGAGCTCTGCCTTTCTGAACTCCCGACCCACGGGGAGAGAAAAAAGAGAGGGGCAGATCTTCCCGGAGCTTCTGCTAAAATATGTTATAAATCATGAAATAACACATTTAGCGTTATTTCTCTACAATATAAATAAACGCTCCTGCATTGTTTTTTAAATAAACAAATAAATATTAATGGCGATGCAATTTGAAAACATGGTGGGTCATGGACGAATTCAAGAACAGAGGGAGGAAAATAATGATTACTGTATTTTTAGCCTGTATGACATATTTATGGATTGTTTTTTCTTCTTAAACTTTTCACAAGTTATCTGAGGATTACAATATGAAACAAACATCGAGGCGCTGAGATTAGAATAAAGTTTTATTTAGATACAGCAGTTTAATAGAGTAAAAAAAACGTAGTCCACCTCCTCATGGTGCTGGGTTCCTGAAACACAAAAATAAACGTTACATTAAAACGGGTTACACTTCTCCATTTTAACAGGACTAGATCATTTTCTACAGCGTGAATGTGGGTGAAATGAAAAAAAAATAGAACTTCAGCTCAGCTCTGAACGAGGGTCTGGTTTTAACCAGGCTAGAAGGCCTCAGGATTGTACGGTTTTTTGAATAAACAAATAAAATATTTGCGGATAGGTCGAGACAAATTAATTAGGGCCGAATGAACCGTCACAGCTGGAAGGATTGATAAAAAAAGATTATGACATTCTATCTCAATAATTTTAGGTTATAACACTTAAACAACGGGAAAGTTGGAAAATTGCAGTGAACCTCCCGTTAGCATAGCATATGCTGCCCAACAGCGGACATTTTATAACTTTGTAACGGTAGACAGCTCACATCGGATTCGCTAACAAAGCGTACAGTGGCGAGTCGTGTAGATAAACAATATCGACTTTAAATAATCCAAATTTAGTTTTTGTAGACGAACTTAGCAGCTAACAGCAAAGCTAACGAGCCACGTTTGACGTGGTTCACGAGACTTCGTCTTATAATTTGTGTATAGGACGTGAGGCATACTTGCATTTTCCAATATAAGACCAATTTGGAAGACGTACTTTTGTGAATAGTTCCAGTGAATGTCCACGTCTTGTGAGCGGACGCAAAAGACAGTCGTTTCCTGTACAGCCTGAGCAGGGTTGCCAGGTGAGAAATGTAGGATTATCGTACACCCATTATAAACAAAATAATAAGTACTGTACTGTAGCGTCTAACAGGCACTCACAGCTTTGTGGCGTCAGTACTGGGGGGAACCATAGACAATACGCATTATTGTCTGGTGGTAATTAATGACCTCTACAGAAAGTCTTCTGTCACATTTAGAAAAGCAGGATTAGCTGGAATTCCAAGACGCCTTCAGGGTTAAAAAAAAAAAAACTCCGACAGACAGTTGCGACAGGCTGATGAAAACCGATCACAACTACACGTTTACAGAATGGCGAAATTATTGTATTTTTGGCCTTTGTCGGGATTATTGATCGTACAGAGGGCAAAATTATCGTACAAATACGAAAATTATCGTACAGCTGGCAACATTGAGCCTGAGTATAATGGAGACCCCTGATGGACGAAAAAAGGTACTGCAGACAGGAGCATAATAATTTCTAGAAAAAACCAAAAACGGGTCGGAGTCACTTTATTTTTTAATTTAGTCATCCAGTTGGGTTATTCGTTCTGAAACATTTAATAAAAGTAAAGGGATGCAGGTACAGAGTTTAATAACTGTTTGGAGTCAGATGAATAAAAGAAGGGGACAGATTGGGGTTTGAAGAATAAATAATAATAATAATAATAGTAATGAATTCAATATATAACGCACTTTTCATTAATGGAAATCTCAAAGTGCTAAGGAGGGAGTAGCCCTCACAGACAGGTCTTAAATGAATACATATTTATAGATGTGGAAAATGGATTTAAAATTCATTCATTTCTAAATTTTGATGTACTTTTAACATGCAGGAAAGGGTTTTAACAGAACTGTTTTTTTGTATGTCCAGAAGCTCAGATTTAGCTTTTTTAGATTTCTCTACATGGATTATGGAGCATGCATCAGGGTATTTAACAAAACAGTTTGTTGAATAAATGTTTTAAAACGTGCAATCACTGATCATTTCTTTAATATGTAATGCACTTAAATGTTAAACTGAGTACAAATGTAAAAGGACAATTAATTTAATGTTAATATTTTTATAATTTCTTTATTCTTTGCACTAATATAAAGACAAAAGTGGACTTTTGGAATGAGTATTCTGGTCTGACCCCCTTGAGATCAGATTAAGCTGTATGCGGCCCCCAGATCAAAATGAGTTTGACACCCCTGGATTAATAGTTATATACCTGGAACAACAGGCCAAAATGAAAGAGCCCATATTTTTACTTTGAATAAATGAGCCACTGAGCTTAATAATTTCAAATTGTCAATTTAGGAGGGCATGAAAATATACACGATACATAAATAAATCCAACAAGAAGGCAGGTCTTAGGAGGCTCAAGGAATTTGCTAATTATCATAGACTGTATACTAGCAAGGGGGTCTTAGAAGACCGTAAATTATATTTTCTAAAATAAAAGTAGGCTACAGTATTTTTTGATTTCAGGGTTAAATTGATTATTTCACTTTTAGGTAAACTAATGTTTTGGATCTGTTGTGCAGATCAGATTAAAAGATGCCTCCGTCGAAGGTTCCATAATAAAGATTGTTAACAGAAAATTAATTTGATCCCGGTCTGTTAATGATTTTTTTTTAATTTTTAGTTTTTCAATTTTTTAAATAGCCTCATTGAACAGTGTTGATGGAACAAGAGTGAGTCTTGTGAATCCCACCTCATCTTTACAGAACACATAATGGTAAATATGCATTAAGATAGGCCTCTGCCAAAACACATGCAGCATCTGACTTTTGAATCTCGGCTACTGTGGTTATTGATCAGATCGGATCAGATTTAATATGAAGGTGTGTCCAGAAACTGAAGAACAAACTCATATGCAACCTTGCTCAAAGAACTTTGAGGGGCATACGCAAGGAACGACTGAAAACAACAAAGGCACCGAAAGAACAAAAGACTGTCCACAAAAACTTTCAGCCGAGCAGAGGCAAAGACTTTCTCAAAGAACTGTCGAAACATGGTCATCAGACACAAATGGCCAGGATATACGGTCCGGATTTGGGGGTCCGGACGAGAATCAGAACCCAGTGAACGTCTCACTGGGGGCTGGAACAAGAGAAAGCTGAACACGTTCTCCAAACAGACAAGAGAACAAATGGTCCTGAAGTCACTCATACCAGCAAAGGCCACACCCCATATTGATCTGTGAGGATCTGTCGTTGATCTTAGTGGCCGGGATCAAAACTACAGCTGCTATGATAAATTTTTAATAAAACACATAGGCACATTAGGGCCTGCCAGCGCAGGCCTCATGATTCTCAGTTATACTATGCTCAGGTGGATCTGACGACTTGCTTTTTCTGGTTCTTGTAACTGTGGTGAAGCTGAAGGGGAGCAAGGGAAATGATCCTAGCTCCTGGCCCCAAAACGAGTTAACTTTTATATTTTTGTTTTTGCAGTTATCCTTGGCGGAGTGCATGTTGGGATTCTGATGTGTCACAAGGGGTACATTTTGGTAAATGATTATAATTTTAAAGAAAATGAGATGATATCGTAGATTACTGTTAGCTATATGGTTGTGAAAACCAAATTACTGGTGGCAATAGGCAGAGGTTTAGGAAACATCTGACACTAGTGCTAAGGTTAAAGGATGGTAAATTTAGACACAATTTCCAATTTATTAACCAAATAACTTTGGCATAATTGAAACAAGGTAGAGTTTTGTTTCAAAAGGGGGTTAAGAGGTTGACAGATGTTTCTAAAAATAGAAAGGTTGAAATTGGTCCCTAGAAATAACTAGATTGTAAATGTTTCCTAGAAACAACTAGGCCGAAAATGTTCCTAGAAATAACTAATTAACTAAAAGATGGTAAATACATTTTAGTATACAAAGAATAATAAGGATAACTGATAAATTGGCGTTATAAACAAAGTTCACTTGCGTTGATATTGAGGCGGCATCGTTCTTGAACGTTTTATTTTCTTTAATCATGGCATGGGGGAAGGAGTATTGATGCAAGCATATTTCAAATGAGCAATTAACAACACTGTTTTTTCCCCTCTGTGAAATGTGTGTGAAGCAGGAGGGGGACGCCCCTTGGAAATGTTTCCTGGCCTGCAGGCTCAAAACCACTCAAACCTGAAGTGGACCTGATCAGAGGGATATGGTGGTTCTGTAGATTTATAGCCATTGACTTGACTAGACTCATCTGATCTGCGGCCGCATGTCCTGGACACTCGGGTGAAGAGAGGGGCGGAGCTGTCAACTGACCACTACCTGGTGGTGAGTTGGCTCCGATGGTGGGGGAGGATGCCGGTCAGACCTGGCAGACCCAAACGTATTGTGAGGGTCTGCTGGGAACGTCTGGCAGAGTCTCCCGTAAGACGGAGCTTTAACTCCCACCTCCGGGAGAGCTTTGAACACGTTCCGAGGGAGGCGGGGGACATTGAGCCCGAGTGGGCCATGTTTCGCGCCTCTATTGTCGAGGCAGCTTATCGGAGTTGTGGCCGCAAGGTTGTTGGTGCCTGTCGTGGTGGCAACCCTCGAACCCGGTGGTGGACACCGGCGGTGAGGGATGCTGTCAAGCTGAAGAAGGAGTCCTATTGGGCCTTTTTGGCCTGTGGGACCCCGGAAGCAGCAGATAGGTACCGGCAGTCCAAGCGGCATGCGGCTCGGGTGGTTGCTGAGGCAAAAACTCGGGCGTGGGAGGAGTTCGGAGAGGCCATGGAGAATGACTTCCGTACGGCTTCGAGGCGATTCTGGTCCACCATCCGGCGTCTCAGGGGGGGAAAGCGGTACGCGACCAACACCATTTATGGTGGGGATGGCGTGCTGTTGACCTCAACTCGGGATGTTGTGAGTCGGTGGGCGGAGTACTTCGAAGACCTCCTCAATCCTACTGGCACGTCTTCCACTGAGGAAGCGGAGCCTGGGGACTTTGGGTCGGGCTCTCCAATCTCTGGTGCTGAGGTCGCCGAGGTGGTTAAAAAGCTCCGCGGTGGCAAGGCTCCGGGGGTGGATGAGATTCGTCCTGAGTTCCTTAGGGCTCTGGATGTTGTGGGGTTGTGTTGGCTTACGCGACTCTGCAATATCGCGTGGACATCGGGGGCAGTTCCCTTGGATTGGCAGACTGGGGTGGTGGTTCCCCTATTCAAAAAGGGGGACCGTAGGGTGTGTTCCAACTATAGAGGGATCACACTCTTAAGCCTCCCTGGTAAGGTCTATTCAGGGGTTCTGGAGAGGAGGGTCCGTCGGATAGTCGAACCTCGGATTCAGGAGGAGCAGTGTGGTTTTCGTCCTGGTCGTGGAACACTAGACCAGCTCTACACCCTCAACAGGGTCCTGGAGGGTGCGTGGGAGTTTGCCCAACCAGTTTACATGTGCTTTGTAGACTTGGAAAAGGCATTCGACCGCGTCCCTCGGGGGGTTCTGTGGCGGGTACTCCGGGAGTATGGGGTACCAGGCCCATTGATATGGGCTGTTAGGTCCCTGTACGACCGGTGTCAGAGCTTGGTCCGCATTGCCGGCAGTAAGTCAGGCTCGTTTCCGGTGAGAGTTGGACTCCGCCAAGGTTGCCCTTTGTCACCGATTCTGTTTATAACTTTTATGGACAGAATTTCTAGGCGCAGCCAAGGTGTTGAGAGGATCCGTTTTGGTGGCCTTAGAATCGCTTCTCTGTTTTTTGCAGATGATGTGGTCCTATTGGCTTCATCAGCTCGTGATCTACAGCTTTCGCTGGAGCGGTTTGCAGCTGAATGTGATGCGGCCGGGATGAGGATCAGTTCCTCCAAATCCGAGGCCATGGTCTTGAGCCGGAAAAGGGTAGCGTGCCCTCTCCGGGTCGGGGAGGAGGTCCTTACCCAAGTGGAGGAGTTTAAGTATCTCGGGATCTTGTTCACGAATGAGGGAAAACTGGAGCGTGAGATCGATAGGCGGATAGGTGCAGCGTCCGCAGTGAAGCGGGCGCTGTACCGGTCTGTCGTGGTGAAGAGAGAGCTGAGTCAAAAGGCAAAGCTCTCAATTTACCGATCGATCTACGTTCCCACCCTCATCTATGGTCATGAGCTTTGGGTTATGACCGAAAGAACAAGATCTCGGATACAAGCGGCTGAAATGAGTTTTCTCCGCAGGGTGGCTGGACTCTCCCTTAGAGATAGGGTGAGAAGCTCAGTCATCCGGGAGGGACTCGGAGTAGAGCCGCTGCTTCTCCACATCGAGAGGAGCCAGTTGAGGTGGCTCGGGCATCTGGTTAGGATGCCTCCTGGACGCCTCCCTGGTGAGGTGTTCCGGGCATGTCCCACCGGGAGGAGACCCAGAGGAAGACCCAGGATACGCTGGAGGGACTATGTTTCTCGGCTGGCCTGGGAACGCCTTGGGATTCCCCCAGAGGAGCTGCTCCAAGTGGCTGGGGAGAGGGAAGTCTGGGCCTCCCTACTTAGGCTGCTACCCCCGCGACCCGACCCCGGATAAGCGGAAGAAAATGGATGGATGGATGGATGGATGGATGGACTTGACTAGACGACATGTGACTTATTGACTTAGGGAAAATGTGTATAGAACCACAGGTGCACAATGTTTTGTGAATTATGCTCTGCCGCCGCTTGCTATGTTATTTTTTAATTATGCTCTGCCGCCGCTTGTGATGTTATTTTTATGTGTGTAATTTCTGCTATAAGCTGAGTGAAAAGGTACAGTATTTTTTGTAAGTATGAACCGCCTTAAAACTACTCATAATTAACCCTAATGAAGATTAAGCCTCTTCCAAACCAACTAACATGCATGATTCATTCTTTGGACTACTGATTTATAATTGATTGGGTGTTGTTTGCTGTGGCACATTCTGTTTATGATAGGTGGTTCCTGGAAATGCTCCAGCTGAGGGAGTTTTCTCAACGGAGTCCAGGGGAGGCAAGACCAGACAGCCCTGGTCAAGTACGGACCCGTGTGGGGTCGCTGAACTCACACCACAGGCAGTGCGTGTCAATGCCAGGGGATCCACACGGTTCAGTGTGCTCCAACCCGTGAACCAGGAAGGAGCTAAAAGATTGGGCTGGACGACAAGAAGAGGTCGCATTCGAACTCTCGTGCCTTGATAGACGAAAGTAGCCGGGTATAGTTGCGTGCGGGGCCCAGAAGGACTCTGTTTTATGGGGCCGCTCGGTGCTGGAATATGCACACATAGAACAGACACCTAGAACGATAAAAACACTACATATTAGAGTCTCACATTACACGAAGAAAACTCGGGGACATAGGAGGATTCAATATCCCCGAGCACCCAAGGGGAATGCCCCTGAGTACGTGTAAAAAGTATACTAATGTTTCTGTGATGATGATATAAATCTTGTGTTCTTTCTCTATTTTTGTGTGTTCAAGAGAGATATACTGCCTTGCTGCTGGAGGAGGAAACTGGGAAACTTAAGGTTTATAACTCTGCAATATCTTGAAGCGCTTACTATTAATATCGTTCATAGTTTGCATATATTTCCTTATATTCTACAATTTGCATATTAATAAATTCATTCGGGTCTGGACGACCCACTGGACAATTGGCTGGTAAAGATCTTCGGTCCCCGGAAACAGGTGTTTGTATCTATAATGGTATCATTGGCTATTTTCTTAGGCATACTCATAACTTGCGGGTGCTGCTGCATGCCTTCGTTTCTACAGTGACACCCCCAAGAATAAGGTGGATATATGCGCTTAGCTGCGTTATTAGGTGTGATTTTATTTCTTTTGGGATGGACCTCAGATAAATGAGGTCCAAAGGGGGATTGTTATGAAATAAAAAATATATTTGTCTTAAGGGGTTTTTCACATGGTGTTCAGATGATCAGTTTTTCTTGTAGAGTGGTGAGAATTTGCTGAGGGGACACAGGATGTGAGCATGTCTGGTTCTGAAGAAGTGCTCACTTTGGATCTGATTGGTTTGGGAAGAGACTTTTGGCGCCTCTCTGTCTGTCAGTTTTATGACTTTAAGATATATGACTCTGTAAGGAAGTCACTGGAAGTCTCCTTGTTCTGTGTGGCTCTTCAGCCACCCTTCCCCCTCGTTAGCTCTCGTATGAGCTGAAAAAAGCAGAAACTTCTTCTTGTTGGTGGAAGAGCAGGCAACGCCCTACAAAAGAATAAAAGCAATGGGTTTTTCCTCCTCCGTCAGTCAATGCAAGGAGCCGGCCATGGGAAAAGCAGCCCACCAAGGTCGTATGCGGGGTCTCCCTGTCCCTCTTTTTCCCCCTCTCTCCCTCCCTTCTCCCTCTCTCTCTCTCTCTCTCTCTCTCACTGTCCACGTCTTTTAAAACAAATGTAATGGCTTTTAGAAAATAGAACAAATGTATTCTGTGACTTTTCAAACTTATAATTAAACTGGTTTTTGGAACTTTAAATTACGTGCGTTTGTTGTATTTTCAGTGTATCTCTCCTTTCTGATCTAAAGTGAACCAAATAACGAATTCTGGGACGGATAGTTTCATACGTCAACACTATCAAAATCAACTTTGTTGTGTGTTTCTTGATTACCTTTCAGTTTTGATCTGTTGTATTCATGTTTGTTTGTTTTGTTACGATATCTCTTATCTGGAGCAGTGAGACGAGGAGAAGTCGACTTCAATTTTAGAAGGTTTATTTTACCCTCATGCAAAGTACAGAATCACGAACCCTGGGCCATTGTCACCCTATCGTGCGGTGATACATAATGGCCCTGACTGCACAGAGAACCAAGCTTTTCAGAGCTTGGCCACACCTCACTTATCATGTGACCCAGCTCTCAGCCAATAATATCTCGCCATCTTGTGTTCTATAGGAAGTGGTGAGTGGATGTTGGGATTTGTAGGCATGATAACTAAACTGCAATTCTACCGGAAACGGAATCAGATCGTGTTTAAACAAGACATGAGCAAACCTGATGCATATATCTAGACATTTTCATGAAGTTAATATATTATCTGACAAAATTATATTTCCGTTTGTTTTCAGGACAAAAAGCAGAAACTGCTTTTGAAGCAGAATTTCATACACATTGACTTGGCTCCTCAGCATGGCAAGAAGATATTTGTTCAAAAAGTGTGGAGATGATTTTTTTATGCATATGATGTAAATCTAAAAAGTGTTCCCTGAAAGAGAGGACACATCTTTGAATAAAACAAACAAACAAAAACAAAGGAAAATTCCAGACTGTATGCAATCAAAACCTGTTAACAGGCACGGGCCCGGCCGCGGGCCCATTTGACCTTAATTTGCATGTGTTGGATCTAGGGGTTGAACGAGTACATAATTTTTAACCTCGACATTAACATAAAAAAACTCGAACGACGCTCGAGTAGCCGATGACGTCACAGTGTCTTACGATGCAAAATAAATAAATAAATATAAATGCCTAAAAACGTCTTTACAAAAAGAAAAAAAAGACCAACAAAGCATTGGGAGCATTTATTATGCTCCTATCATTTATCATACTGCACATAAGTCACAGGAAAAACAAAACTATTAGTTATATTAATAATATTAAAAGTGAAAGTATAAAGCGATGAAAACCGAAACTTAAAAACAAATGGGGCCACAGCCACACCGTACCACCGCCTGCAGCTGTGCAATTTAGGTTTACTTTTAGAGATTGTGTTTATAGATTTTTGGTAGCTCTAGAGAGATGAATATTTGTTTTTTTTTGTTTGTGAAACGAGAGAAAGGAAGCCGTTTCGGCCGTGTTATAATATGGGACCTGCATTGCAACACTGCCCTCTGCTGTCACAATCTACTACAAAGAAAGTCAACACGAAGTAGCGCATTTTATAAAATTATAAACTGTTTTACCTTTTTGACAAGACGGCCTGCTCCATTAACATCCGTGCGCACACAGGAATCCATTTTGTAGCGTCTACTAAAAGCTAAAAGCTGCCCCGCGCGCTGTGAAATGTGAAATGTGACGTCACTACGGGTACCCGAGTTGGACAAAAAAGCCTCGATAGAAGTCAAAGCACTCGAGCTGTCGAAAACTCGGGTACTCTGTTAATGCACTAGTTGGATCGTGATTTCCCAAATACGGAAGCTTTGTAAATTCTGGCGCTTTAAAACTCTTTCATAGGGTCTCTGCTTTTGATTGACACCAATTTTGACCAACTGAGTGAAACTTTTCTGTTACTAGAGCCAATCAAATCACAGAGAGTCACAAAGCAAAAAATCACCCTCCCCTTCTTTCCCCACATGGGGCTTTGGCCAATCAAATGAGACGTTGATTCTGACGCAACAGACTTGTAGCCAATGAAATTCCCGTTGTATAGACATGTGACATGACAGGTTTTGAGTTACATGAGGGATGTAAAACTCACTGCGTAACAGAGTCATTCAGCTGCGTCCGCCGTGCGTAAAAGGGTGAGGTCCTCACTGTTGAAAGATGGTGATTCCTCTCTGAAGAAGGTATGTCAGCTTCTCCTTGTTTATGTGTGTGTGTGTGTGTGTGTGTGTGTGTGTGTGTGTGTGTGTGTGTGTGTGTGTGTGTGTGTGTGTGTGTGTGCGTGTGTGGGGGTGTGTGGGGGCTATGAATGGCGATCCCCTGTGGAGCCATTGTGGAGCATTGTGGAGCTATTGTGTGTTATCTGGGTGTTATCTGGGGTGTTGGGTCTGAAGGCAGTTGGACCTGTGGGGGAAATTTTCTCTTGTGATTTAGGCCCTGTTTACACGGACACTGTGTGGGGGAAACGGATGTTTTGGGTATGTTAATTAGGTGAAAAGTTTTGCGTTGACACTGTCGAATTCTGTGGATACGACTCTCTCCCCCTCCACCCCCCGTCCTCATGATTTCACTGTAGTTACCATGCTGGGCCGTTAGATGGCGCTGTGATTTTTGGAACCTTCACTACTGCGCATGCGCTGCCTGAGGTAAACAGAGCAGCTGCCTCGTCTGTTTTCCTCTCTGGCTAAAATCAGCTAACTACAAGTTGTTGTCAACAAGTTAACAACAAGTTAAAGCTGGAATTTGGATAAGAGTCAACAGATTTGAGTCAGTGGGACCCGCTTCATCTAACAAGCTGCACACCAGACGCTGAGACTGTGGACCAGAACCGCTGAGTGGACTGTGGACCAGAACCGGACTTTACTCCGTGATAAACAGCTGACTTACAGCAGGTAAATCAACGTTCTTAATATAATGTTTGCTTGTGTTTACTTTGATCACACAACAACTGAGTTTTTATTTATTTATTTATTTCTGCCAGGTGGAGCTGTCGTTCCAACAGGCTGATGGTTCTGAGGTTCTGATGGGTCCAGATGAACACACAGCAAGAGTCCAGTAGTTACAGTTCGGTTCACGTGTTTTAATAGTGTGTTCAGTTTAATTCTCAGTGTTTGTGTTACGTACAGTTTGTGGTGCTGAATAAATAAATAAATAAAAAATAAACCTGGTGTCTTCATTTTCACAGCACGTTACGCACTGTTTAAAAAATGTAACGAGTCCAGATAGATACTGTAGTTCAGATAAATTTAAACATCTCCCACGCCAACATAAATACTGTTTATTATTGTTAAACTGTTATATTTTGCAGCGTGACACGTGAAATGTCAGACTGTCCGCGCGTGCGGGCTGCGCGCATGTGTTCAAACAAAAGCTCCACGGGAGATGTTTACATTATCAGCGGGGGGTCAGCGAAAAACTTCCACCTTGAGAGCAGGGTCAGAAAAGTATCGGAGTCATCGAGGGGGGCCAGCAGCGTCGTGTAGGCGATAAGCAAAGTCGCAAAGAGAAAGTAGCGGTTACACTCAAAATACGCGCCGTGTAAACTGGCCCTTATACAGGTGGTCCCTGACTTACCAGCGCCCTGCCTGACATGTTACAGTTATTTCTATTTGCTTGAGAGTAAATATAAGAATGGAACTGATGTAAGCTTTCAATAGACAGTCACACTGAAGTATGTTGAAGTATTCAGCAGTTACAGACATTTGAAGTTGGCATATACAGGTGTTACCCATCATGGCACAGTTTTGGGTATGTTTGGTTATTATTGAGGTCCGCCTGAACATGCACATACAAAAACAGGCACAAAATCCTCAATTTTTATGCTATTGACTTCAAATTTTAAACTGTCATAGTAAATACTTCACTCTTTACGCTCATATGAAATTCCAGTCTATATCTTCTTGTGTCAGTCTGCAGGTGCTTGACAAATATAAACATTTTCAGGCGAGGCAAGAAAAACGCTTGATTTCTGTGTGCTCTCACTTAAATAAATACAAAATAATAACAGATACAACAAATTTGACTGCTGAAACAAAAAATTCAAAGTGTTATCTTTACAAAGACACCAAGCATTTGCTTGTACTCCTTATGGTTCAAGAACAGCTTCTAATTTAATTTGGGTATGTCTTTTTTAGGCGTTTTTCGCATTTTTTAGGCGAATGTTTGTGCCAACAGGAGACTTATATACTGTATGTATGCATCTATTTATCTCTGACATGCATGCAGAATTAAATTTCATTGAGATGTTAGTTAATCTGACAGAAATATAAAATAAAATCAAAGGGCAAAGAAAAATATGCCTTGTTTACACTCAGAAAAGAGCACATGTCATTAAATGTCTGCATGTTTGTGGCAGCATGAGATTGATTGTGTGAATAGTGAGTGCTCAGCAAAGCTCTTGATGGACATGAAAAAAGGAAATTTCCTGTGTGAGTTTGGTAGATTAAAAATTATGTGATGGAGGTCTAAATGGAGAGACTGGACATCTTGCAGGATTGCAGAATCTTTAAATAGTGTCTGATATTTAAAACAGTCTCATGCTGGAGCAAGAACTCCACAGCAATTCTTTATGATGCTGAGAGAGGAGACTTTGACAGCACTACTCACTAGTCTTGCATTATGCAAGCACTGCACATTAAAGCCTCCCTGTGTGCTGTTTTTTAAATAAATAAAATAAAATAAAAACGTCTAAACTACTACAAAGTACACTTTTTAAGCAAAAACTGCTTTGTTGTTTCAACTAAATTGATTAATCAACAACATCCAAAGTTGAGGTTCATATATCTAAAAAGGAAGTCAAAGTCCAAGTTAAAATTGCATTGAATACTGCAACGTCTGCAGTGGTAATCCATTAATTTGTTTTCTTTACAATTGCCTTTCCGGGTGACAGGGGACCTGGTGCTTATCTTCAGCGGCCATAAGAGAGATGGGGTACACCAGGAACAGGACCTTTGGCTTCTCTACACAAAAAAAATGCATGTTAGGTTCATTATTAGGGGGAGTGGTGGCGCAGAGGTTAGAGACGGTGGGCCTGTGATCGGCAGATTGCCGGTTCAAGCCCTGGTACCAACAACATCAACAAATGTGGGTGGAAAAAGGTGAAACACCCACACCTGCCTCCACCCTCATCTGCTCCATTCTGGGCCCACCATCTGCTCCTTAAACATGTCTCTCTTGAAAATGAGTTATTGTGGCTCAATGAGACTACCTGGGTAAATAAAATAAAATATTATACAATGTGTTCAACATAATGGTACTTCTTCGAGCTATTTAACTGTCAACAATGGTGTACCACAAGGCTCTGTCTTAGGACCCACCCTCTTCACAATCTACATAAGTAATTTAGGTCAGAGCATCCCTGATGCATCCTTACATTTCTATACTGACGACACAGTTGTTTATTGTCGAGATAGAACAGTTGCTTAGGTTTTCCAGCTTTTACAGTCTGCTTTCGATATCATCCAGTCTGATTTGTTCCATCTTAAACCGATGCTAAATGCTGATAAAATCAAAGGGATGTTGTTTTAAAACAGGAAATCGGTAACAGAAGTCCTTCCTTCAATCTTATCTATGTGGTGTTGCTATTGAGTTTGTTGACTTACTCACAGGGGGCTAGAAAGCACTATATAAATAAGCTCCATTTACCATTTACCAAATTGAAATTAAAACTGGGTTTCTTTTATAGAAATAGATCCTGTTTCACTGTGAATGCTAAGAAACACATTGTAACTGCTACTTTCCTTCCCTCCTGTAATGACCGACTGAACCCAGAGTGGTACGAGACCAGGACAGAAGCAAAACTCAAGAGTTAAAATAATAACAGTGTTTATTATTTACAAGGTGAAATGGTACACTTGGGGGTCTCTGGAGCGCCTGAAAGAGAGAACAGTGTCAGGATCCTTCTGGTTGGATAGATGAGTCAAAACGGATGCTCTGTTTGTTTCTCTTACAGGTGTGATATTGGGATGAGGCGCAGAAAGGTATCCAGGACTCCAGAGTACCGTAGATGGGGGAAAACCCCAGGCAAGCGGCAGGCGAGTCTGACAGACATTGGCAGGAATATGCAGAACTGGTAAGCGAGTGGCAACAAGGCAGAACTGGCAGACAGAGAACAGGATCCAGGGATTCACAGGAAACTGTGGGCACAAGATCACAAGGTAAGCATTCTATCAGATAAATACTTTCTGGCTCAAGACATAAATACTGATTGAGACACAATGCTCCAGTGTTGGATCTCACTGGACTGCAGCCTTAGGTGTTCTTCATCAGATGGATGGCCGTCAGCTGGTGTCAATTGGCGGCCATCTTGGAGAGGGCTAAAGACAGTGAGACTCCTACAGTACCACCCCCCCACCCCAGTCCCAAAACTCAGTCATGAACAATTATTTAACTGTTGTGAAAAGTAAACTGATTGCAAAAAAAACACAAGCATCTTTCAGCATGTTTAATGCGAATAATGTAAAAGTATGTTTTCCATCTTTTTGTAACACTTATTTTCCCATTTAAACCCTAAAAACCTAAAGAATAAATGCTTCTAAAACATACAGTATCTATAGAGAAACTAATGTAAAATGTAGTTAACTTGCTGTTAATTGCTGCCTTGCCTCAGAACAGGTTAATTCATTTTCAGTAGTACAGTCAGAAACAATTAACAAACATTAGCATGCATTAGTCTGTCAGGTTGTAATTTGCTCCAATGTGACATTTAAATGATCAACATGACAAAAGTGCATGAAAGTCAGTTTTATTAATGAGTAATTTATTTCTTTATTATGCTTTGCAAAAAACAAAGATGAGAAACTGTGTTGAGGTGTGCAGAGCCGTAGCAGCGATCTTAAATGTTTTGTACTTAACTGTGTGAGCTAATCCCAAAATTGGATTATATTTACCTCATTTAACACTAAGTTCAATGCCACTTGAGTCTCCCTGTCAGTTCTGTAGATGCAGAGCTTTAACAGAGTCTAAGGGTAGTGCAAAGTTTTGGTACTGGAAATTATGTCTTTGAAGGCTTTTATGCCTTACTGTGTAGAACAGTTTATGAATAATAAAACTACGAACTGTTTGGATA
>JBBPBX010049526.1:0-13856 GCA_038048925.1 Garcialebias charrua
AGGTATCATCAGATACTGTAACAGCACTTACTCTGCGCCTATATGGCCGGTGTTAAAACCAAATGGTAAATGGAGACTCACCATTGACTACAGAAAGCTGAACAAACAAGTTCCCTTATCCAGGTGGCCCATGACCCAGCTCCAACAGGAACTGCCCAAGGTCACCAATGGTAAGTACTTTTCCACCCTCGACATCGCCTCTGGTTTTTGGACCATCCCCGTGCGTGACGAGGACCAGTACAAACTTGCTTTCACTTTTGGTGGTCGTCAATACACCTTTAACAGGTGTCCATTTGGCTACGCTAACTCACCTGCAGAGTTCAACATCTTTTTGAACAAAGCATGTCCAGACGCCCACAAGCGTGGGACACTGATTTACGTGGACGATGTCCTTTTGAGGCAGCCGACACTGGGTTCACATTTGGCTGAGATCGACCGCGTTCTGAGTCAACTGACAACTGCTGGTGCTAAGATTTCATTGTCAAAATGCCAGTGGTGCAGATCCAAAGTGGACTACGTTGGCCTACTTGTAGGTCCGGACGGAGTACAACCACAACTGACTCGTACCCAGGGCCTTGACAATCTCAAAGTCACAACCAATCTCAAAGAACTGCAAAGTTTTCTTGGCGTGTGTAATTACTCGAACCAGTTCATAGAGAACTATGCAGACCTGGCTAAACCGCTGACTATTCTCCTGAAGAAAGTCGTTCCGTTTGTCTGGACTGACAAACAGCAGCAGGCGATGGACGCTCTTATAGACAGGATCAAGTCAGCCCCATGTCTAGTCTACCCAGACTATAACAAGGAGTTTCACTTGGAAGTGGGCTTTTCAGCTCATTGCATGAGTGCAGGTCTGTACCAAATACACGACAGAGACAAACGTGTAGTGGCCTACGCCAGCAAGACAATGGCAGGCCCCGAGTTGAAATTCTTGGACTGTGAGAAAGCGTTACTGACCACGGTGTGGGCAGTAAAACATTTCTCCAGCTACAAGCCCAAAACCAGAAAAGTTGGCACGTTGTGGAAATCGCAAATAAAAACAGAATACAATGACTTGCAAATCTTTTTCAACCTATATTCAATTGAACACACTGCAAAGACCACATACTTAACGTTCGAACTGGTAAACTTTGTTATTTTTTGCAATTATTAGCTCATTTGGAATTTGATGCCTGCAACATGTTTCAAAAAAGCTGGCACAAGTGACAAAGAAGACAGAGAAATTTGAGGAATGCTCATCAAACACTTATTTGGAATATCCCACAGGTGAACATGCAAATTGGGAACAGGTGGGTGCCATGATTGGGTATAAAAGCAGCTTCCTTGACATGCTCAGTCATCCACATAGAAGGATGGGGCGAGGGTCACCACTCTGTGAACAAATGCGTGGGCAAATTGTCGAACAGTTCAAGAACAACTTTTCTCAACGAGCTATTGCAAGGAATTTAGGAATTTCACCATCTACGGTCCGTAATATCATCAAAAGGTTCAGAGAATCTGGAGAAATCACTACACGTAAGGGGCAAGGCCGAAAACCAACATTGAATGCCCGTGACCTTCGATCCCTCAGGCGGTACTGCATCAAAAACCGACATCAGTGTGTAAAAGATATCACCACATGGGCTCAGGAATACTTCAGAAAACCACTGTCAGTAACTACAGTTCGTCGCTACATCTGTAAGTGCAAGTTAAAGCTCTACTATGCAAAGCAAAAGCCATTCATCAACAAGATCCAGAAACGCCGCCGGCTTTGCTGGGCCCGAGCACATCTGAGATGGACTGATGCAAAGTGGAAAAGTGTTCTGTGGTCTGATGAGTCCACATTTCAAATTGTCTTTGGAAACTGTGGACGTCGTGTCTTACGGACCAAAGAGGAAAAGAACCATCAGGACTGTTATAGGCGCAAAGTTCAAAAGCCAGCATCTGTGATGGTATGGGGGTGCATTAGTGCCCAAGGCATGGGTAACTTACACATCTGTGAAGGCACCATTAATGCTGAAAGGTACATACAGGTTTTGGAGCAACATATGCTGCCATCCAAGCGACGTCTTTTTCATGGACGCCCCAGCTTATTTCAGCAAGACAATGCCAAGCCACATTCTGCACGTGTTACAACAGCGTGGCTTCGTAGCAAAAGAGTGCGGGTCCTCCCCTGGCCTGCCTGCAGTCCAGACCTGTCCCCCATTGAAAATGTGTGGCGCATTATGAAACGTAAAATACGACAACGGAGACCCCGGACTGTTGAACAACTTAAGCTGTACATCAAGCAAGAATGGGGAAGAATTCCACCTGAAAAGCTTCAAAAATTGGTCTCCTCAGTTCCCAAACGTTTACTGAGTGTTGTTAAAAGGAAAGGCGATGTAACACAGTGGTAAATATGTCCCTGTGCCAACTTTTTTGCAATGTGTTGCTGCCATTGAATTCTAAGTTAATGGTTATTTGCAAAACAAAATAAAGTTTCTCCGTTCGAACATTAAATATATTGTCTTTGCATTCTATTCAGTTGAATATGGGTTGAAAAAGATTTGCAAGTCATTGTATTCTGTTTTTATTTGCGATTTGCACAACGTGCCAACTTTTCTGGTTTTGGGCTTGTACATTGGGAGACAGAAGATCATTGTTGAAACACACCACCAGCCGGTGACTTTCCTGAACAGCCAACGCATCAGAGATGGCGTGGTTACAAACTCACGTGTTGCAACGTGGCTCATGGCGCTTCAGAGTTTTGACCTAGATATCCGCTATGGTCAAAATAAGAAGTCACATTTGGGCACTGACTTGGCTATCTGCCAGGAATGCACAAACGATGTGCCAGCCACCCAGCCGCCTGCTAAGGAAAGGCCCTTGGTGACGGAGGATCCAAATCACCACTTCTTTGATGATAATATCTGTAAGGGTATGACAACATTGTACGTGGATGGGTCTGCATTCCGCAACGACAACATCTGCAGGGCAGGTGTTGGAGGGGTACTCCTCCGTGACCTTCAGCTGAGCACTTTCAGCTACAGCTTAGGCTCTCAGACTTCTCAGTACGCTGAGATTGCGGGCATCCTAATAGCTCTCCAGTTGGCTGTAGAACATTCCATCAAGACACTAGTCATCTGTACTGACTCGAACTATGCTCGGTTGAGTTTCGCCTGTCATCTCGCTGTGTGGAAACGTAACGGTTTTCTCACAAGCGACAGGAAGGCGGTCAAACACAAAGAGCTCTTCATGGCGTGTGATCACTTGGTGACATTACACGACATGCAGATCTACTGGAAAAAAGTTCCAGGACATTCAAGAGTCCCAGGCGATGACAAGTACTATAATGACATTGCAGATCCTTTAGCCAAAGAATGAGCCGACAAAGGTCAGCTGTGGTCCTTTGACCCCTCCTGGTTGGTCAAGACTCTGCCAATACAACCTACTGTCGAGGTTATGGCAGTCACACGTGCACAGGCCGCAGCCAAACCTGCCGACAACGCAGTCTCGGTACGACCTGCACTGACTGACACAGACATCGTCCGACTGCAAAAATTGGACCCTGCTATCAAGTCCATGATGCTGTACCTGACTGACCCTGACAATAATACTCTGTCCAAAGACGAGCTGGATTCTGATCCTGACCTCAGGGTACTCTATCATCTGCGCTCGCAGCTGAAACTGATCAAAGGCATCCTAACTTTTGCCCATGGACCAGCGTCCTCACCAGTGTTCGTGGTTCCCCATGGCCACAGGGGGGTGATGTTAGTTCATGCCCATGATCTCCCGTCCGCAGGACACAAAGGAGAGAAAGCCACGCTGACGGCATTGAAACAAATTGCCTATTGGCCTGGTATGAAAAAGGATGTCAAGGACTACATTGACGGGTGCCTGATTTGCGCCCAGTTTCAGCCTACCAGACCACTCCACAGAGCACCACTGCAAAGCAGAGGCATTTCATTTCCATGGTCTGACATCCAGTTTGACTGGGTGGGGCCACTCACTAAGAGCTCTAGAGGAAATAAATATTTCCTCACGGTAACCTGTGCATTTACCAAATGGGTAGAATGCCTACCAGCTCCTAATGACACAGCACAAACTACTGCTATTTTGCTAGTGAATCATGTATTCTCCAGGTTTGGACTTCCCCTTAGGGTGAACTCAGACCAAGGTACACACTTCACAGGTGAAGTGATGAAAGAACTGTGGAAGACGCTTGGCGTCAAAGCTGATTTCCATATTGGCTACCACCCACAATCTTCAGGACAAGTAGAGAGAGCAAACAGAACGGTGGTGAGTATTTTGAAGAAATACGTAGCCACAAACCACAAGGACTGGGACGTGAAACTCCCTTTGGTCCTGATGGCCATTAGGGCCACTCCACACACATCAACTGGCGTCTCTCCCTTCGAGATGATGACCGGTCGACAAATGACTCTCCCTCTACACATGTTGTACCAACCAGGTGACGCCACCATGGCAACAGCCTACACCACTCAACAATACATGAAAGACTTGAATGTACACCTCCGAGACACTTTTGCTTTTGCCCAACAAAACCTGGAAAGGTCTGCTGAGGGACGCAAGGCGTACTATGACCAGAAGGCTTCCCATGATGAACTCCAAGTGGGAGACAGAGTCTTGTACTATACTTTCGCCCCCACAGCCGGGAAAGGAGGGTCCGAGACCGGTACTCTCGCCCGCAAACTAATGCCCAGGTGGACGGGACCTCATTTGATAACAGACAAAGTGTCCTCAGTTGTCTACGGAATCAAAATCAGCAAAGGTCGCAAACGGCCAATTGTTAAGTGGGTACATCGAAATCAAATCAAACCTTTTGAGGCGCTCAATGACTCCGCAAATGACGAAGATCTGACAAACTCACAGACTTCATGGGAAAATAAGGTCGTCCAAACACAGGATAGTAAATAAACTAAACAGTTTAGACTGTTTTTCTTGTGTGTGACATGTTGGAATCTGACGACCAGAGTGAGTTTGACGTAGTGAAACGTTGTTTTTAGTTGCTTAATTGCTACTTTTGTGTTATTGAAGTTGTTATTGTTTTCTGAACACCCCCAGCCAAAAGAGGTTTTGATTAATGTTAGTTGAAGACTTAAATGGATTTAACTATGCCAACATGCTGTTCATTTTGTTAAAGATCTCAATCTTTGAAGAGTCATTGTAGATCAATACTACTTAAGGTACTATAATCTACACTGATCTCCCAATCATTTAGGTAGGACCGATTCGATCGTTTCTATTCTAGATCTATTCATTTTGATGAGTCTCGCCATAGACTTCAAAATTTATAGGGAATACCAAATCTTGCGTCGTTCGTCTAAAAGACAACAGACATTTAGACCAAACTAGATTTCATTTTTTTATTTTAGTTTAACCTAAACTAAATAATGAATGGAGGAATAGTTTGAAAGAAGAGGCCTTCGTTACAGAAGCCCTCCACATTTCTATAGGTATAGATCCCTATATCTGATTTTTACAGCATTGATCCACCCCTTAATTGGTAATTGTAGCTGATCTAATCCATGATAGCTTACATACCAGGTGCATATAGGTAAGGCTTAATGTAGAATCCCTATCATAAGCCCACCTAAAACCACATAATTGCATGACACATTGAACCAGGGTGGCACCGACTGGAAGCCATCCAGCCTGCAACCTTCGATGTGGGGACCTGCTGATCCAACGTTGGTCTTCAACCTTCATCCAAGGCCCGCCTCCTCTGCTTCAATCGAGGGATCCCCTCTACATGCTGATTAAAAACCATTCTTGCTGATGAAATCAATAACCCCCATCGTTGTGGATTTACCGTTGTGGATTATAAGACTTTGTTTCCAAGGGATCACAGACTCAGTTTTCCATGGGTTAACAGACTATGTTTTCCAAAGGATTGAAAGCTTACCGCAATGGGATTACCTACGAACAGTATGGAATTTCCAAAAACATTATGGGAGTATAATTTTGAACTTTTTTTTTGACTTTTTTTTTCCACTTGCTGGATTACATAGAGGTCAGAGACATTCGGTGGTATCCTTTCGTGTTGGAACTCATCTCCAAGGACAGGCGATGACTTCCAAAAAGGGGGACTGTAGTGATACAGGCCCTCTGTCTTGACCTTCAAGTACACCTCTCTGCATCTCTTTGAAACTCTAAGTGTTACACCTTCTTGAAGCCCTCAAGGAGACGAGTGGACACTTATATTTTTTACAATTATTTTGAATTAATGGACACTAATTAATCAGATTGAACTTTCTCTTTAATGTGTGTTAATTCAGAATTGATCTACAGTATATTTTGTCATTTTAATGATGATCTGTTACTTTCATGAGTTTTGACCTTCTGCTGGTTTTATTTCTGCAAGAACAAGCAGGTTCTGAATCTGGGACATGAGCCATGGTAAACTTTTAACTTGCAACTTCCTTCTCTGTTTTGTCTGTGAAAGTTAGCCATAATATTCTCTGTGCTCACAAGCAGGCCATCTGGCCGATTCTGTAAACAGTTTTCCTGTTGTCCGTCAGAGACAGTTCTGCCTATCAGATGAAATAGCCATCTCTTATTTTGTTAAACCAGCCAATAGTTATTAAGGAGGTAGGTCAGACCCCGCCTCCCATATAAAGGTCCATTTCCTGCATCTTCTTGGGAGTCGGAGGGAAGAACATCCCAAGAACTTGGTTTCTTCTCTGGAAAAAGCTGGAGACGTTCCGCTCATTGTGTCAATTAGACCCACGTTTCAGCTGGTGTTACAGTAAAGCTTACTGTAACCCACTCACTCATTCTATGAAAGAATTTGTTTTCTGAAGTTTTATTTTGAAAATAAGTCAGTGCGCTTGGCTCTGTTCCTGCCGGGAGAAGCGGCTCTTCTTGCTCGTCTGAATCAGCTCACACACGCGGAGGTCATCTGGACGTGAACTGGACAACACAGTCCGTTAGTGTCCACAAACTTCAACTCTTATCTCCAAGACGTATCGTCAACAGGTAACGAGGCGTTGATGTGTTCTGAACGTGTGAGAAGCCCAGCTAAGACCTGTAGGGGAAAGTGTCACCCTGCCTTTTCAAAATAATTAACTTCCGTTAACTTAGCTTTCATACCTCCCATTTCTTATTCTTCCTAAGCTATTAATCTGTCAAGTAATGTGCCAACAGTAAAGTTCCTAACTGTCTGTTTGTTTTAATTTGAATTCTTGTCAACGTAGTTAGTAAATCAGAGCTAATATCAATACAAATGTTTATTGTAATTTTGTGATTACTTCAATAAAAGGTCTATTTTCTGGTAGACCAACATAAGTTGAAGTCTCTCGTGAAATTACATTTCTCCTAGTCACAGTTAAAGCAATTTAATACCGGAAAAAGGATGAACTCGCGAATTGGTGGCAAGTTTGTGCAGATAAAGTCTGCTCAGACCTGCGCATCTAAAATATAGGGAAGTCAGTAAACTGACCAATAACTCCTATATCATTACAATAATGGTGGCCCAGTAAGTGTTTAAATACCTTACCCCCATTAATTACTACACTAGTAACAAAGTCATTTTACTGTAATAAACAATTTCCAGTCCACCATCCTCCCTGAAACAACGAGAACACAGTTTCATGTTAACTCTTGTAACCAAAATACAAAATTAAAGTCACAACCCATGCAGTTGGTACATACAAACCACTACAAACAAAGACAACTGTCATTGCAACAAAAAAATCGGCTTCTCTCATGTCAAATCTTCAAAATACATTTGACTACAGGTTAAGTTTAGTCGGTGATTTGCTCACTCTGCCGGAACGAGTGGTTCTAGACCCTTCAATAAGAGTGTATTGTGTGACAGAACCCGGTATCACTGGTTCTTCTGTCCAATTCGTGTCTGTGTCCTCCTTTGAAGTGGTTACATCAGGACCACTGTCGACCGATGTGAGGTGGCTGGGAGTGGCCAACAGATGGCGCCTGTTCCTTCTGTATTGCTCCCCCTGTGCTGTCTCCACAATTTAAGATCTGGGTGTGGAGCTTGTGTTTTGGACTACAGTAGGAGTTGTCCACTGTTTCTGTCCATCCAGTTTTGTGAGCACCAAGTCCCTTGGGCTCAGTGGTGGTAAGTGTCGCACTCCATTGTGGCGATTGTAGAAATATGCTTGTTTTTGTTTAGCTGAGTTATCAGTTTGTTGAATTTTATTCATGTCAGGCCAACCAGGGTTCAGATTGTTCTGCAGGGTGGGCAGAGTCGTCCTGATTTTCCTGCCCATTAACAGTTCAGCTGGACTGGCTCCTGTAGAAGTGTTGGGTGTGGCTCTGTATGTCATCAGAGCGAGGACGGGGTCATCTTGGCGTAGAATGCTCTTCGCGATTTGAACAGCCCTCTCCGCGTGGCCATTACTTTGGGGAAAGTGGGGGCTTGATGTAATGTGATTAAAGTCATAAGCCCTACTAAACTCCCTCATCTCTGTAGAAGCCAGTTGCGGACCGTTATCACTCACTAACACCTCTGGAATACCATAACGTGCAAAAGTAGATTTAAGTCTGGCAACAACTTGGTTGCTCGTAGTAGTCGGTAGATGCAAAACCTCCAGAAATCTAGAAAAGTAATCAGATACGACCAAGTAGTTCTGCTTTTTAAACTCACATAGGTCTACTGCCACTTTCTGCCACGGTCTAGATGGTAGTTCAGTTGTAATCAAAGGCTCTTTCCTGTGTGTATTTCTGTTCTCTACACAAAAGGAACACTGTTGCACTTTAGTGATGATGTCATGTCTCATCTTGGGCCACCAGACTGATTGAAGTGCCCTCTCTCTACACTTGCTTAAACCTTGGTGTCTATCATGAATCCTCTCTAGAACCTCCTCCCTCATGCTTGTAGGGATAACTATGCGGTTCCCTCTCACAACTAAGCCGTCTAACTCAGTCAACTCTCCTCTGACCTGATAAAAATCCCTCACTGACTCTGTAACTTTGTCAATGTACTCAAGCCAACCTGACCTAATGAAGCTGCACACAGTCTGAAGCTGTGGATCACTAGCTGTACTGTGTTTTGTCTCGGTGATCTTCTGTGGTGTGGCTGGTACCTGACTGACAACAGAGTCTATGTGTGTTGCTACTTCATCTTGTAAAGCTCTGTCTCCATAACGTTGCTCTGGACCTCTGGATAGAGCATCCGCCACTACTAAGGTTTTACCTGGTGCATATTCAGCTACCGCATTAAACCTCATAAGTCTCATCAACAGCCTCTGACATCTCACTGGAACATTGTCCAAGTCTTTACTGTTAATAAGGGGCACTAAGGGCTAATAGTCAGTAATTAGTCTGAAGTTGTCGAGTCCAAACAGGTACTTGTCGAATCTTTCACATGCCCAGATACCGGCTAGGCACTCTTTTTCAATTTGATCGTACCTCGTCTCGGCGTCGCTCAGTCTTCTGGACACGTAGGCTATGGGTTTCCACTGGTCTATGTTACTGGAGAAGGACAGTGCCTAGTCCGTAGCTGCTAGCATCCGCTGACACGGCTGTTGGTTTATTGACGTCGTAGAAAGCTAGAACTGGGGCTGCCGCCAGCAGGGCTTTGAGCTTTTGAAAAGCCTCTTGTTGTACGTGCTCCCACACCCACTCTGTGTCTCTTTTCAGCAGTGCGTAGAGTGGCTCGCTCACTATGGACAGTTCTGGAGCATATTTGGCCAGATAGTTCACCATACCCTGAAATCTTTTCAGTTCTGTTATGTTGTTTGGCTGGGGAAAGTTCTCGATGCCTGCTACCTTTTCTGGGTCGGGTCGGACACCTTCCCTGTTGATAATATATATTGTAATATGGGTGATAATGTGGGAGTGGTGGCGCAGAGGTTAAGAAGGTGCGCTTGTGATCGGAAGATCGCCGGTTCAAGCCCAGGTACCGACAACATCAAAGATGTGGGTGGGATAAGTGAAGCGGTCACAATTGTCTCCACCCTCATCTGCCCCACTCTGGGCCCTTGAGCAAGGCCCTTAACCCACACCATCTGCTCCCCCGGGAACCCTAGATATCAGCTCTCTACTCCACACAGAGGGCTGTGGTTGCTCGGTGGTCTGTGGTTGTGTCAGGAAGGGCATCCGGCGTAAAAAAAAAACAACAACTGCCAAATCTTCGTGCGACTAGATCGCTGTGGTGACCCCTAACGCAGGGAAAAATCCAAAAGAAGAAAAAAAAAAAGTTCACCATACCCTGAAATCTTTTCAGTTCTGTTATGTTGTTTGGCTGGGGAAAGTTCTCGATGCCTGCTACCTTTTCTGGGTCGGGTCGGACACCTTCCCTGTTGATAATATGACCTAGAAAACGAACCTGAGCTTGTTTGAACTTGCACTTACATTCATTTAGCTTGAGGCCTGCCTCTTCAATGACTTTCAGGGCTTTGTCTAATCGTTGGTCATGGATCTCCTCTGTTTCTCCGTGGATGAGGATATCATCCATGTAGACTTCTGTCCCTTCGAGTCCTAACAGAGTCTCTGCCATTTTCCTTTGGAAAATCTCTGGCGCGCTGGTGATCCCGAAAGGGAGGCGTCGGAAAGCATACCTCCCAAACGGGGTGATGAAGGTGGTGAGGTTTTTACTGTCCTCATGCAACGGCACTTGATAAAACCCGCTAGCTGCATCCAATGAAGTAAACACTCTTGACCCTGCGAGTCTAGGTTGTATTTCCTTAACAGTAGGCAGCACATACTTTTCACGTTTTGCCGCTCTATTAAGCCTCCGGAGATCTGCACAACATCTAACCTCCTGCTTGTTGGGTTTGAGGACAGGCACCATGGCTGCACACCACTCAGTCGGTTGAGTCACCTTTTCGATGATGCCTTCAGTTTCCAGCCGGTGTAGCTCTTTCTTTACCAGAGGGACAAGTGGGAGGGGTATCCGCCTCGCTGTGTGTACAGCGTATGGTTGGGCGTCATCCTGTAGGACTATTTTCACTGGCTCTGTATTCAGTAGTCCTCCTGACCTGAAAACGCCAGTGAGCTCATTCACTCTTTTCACAAGATCCATGTTTACACCTTCATGTCGACCCAAAAGACAGCTGACTCTCCCACTAATAACATAGACTTTAAATGAGTACACCTTTTCTTTGTACTTTGTTGTAGCCTGAAACAACCCCATGCAGCTGAGGTCCCCCCCCCCGGGCCAATCAAGCATGTATCTGGTGGGTCGAGCTCTATTTCGGGCTTCATCATCTTAAATATTTTTAGATTAATAATTGTGCCGACCGCACCAGTGTCTATTTTAAAGGTTATTGGGACGCTGTGCACTTCCAGATTAACTGACCAGTCTTCTTGGCTGCTTATTTTCCCATTAATTTCACCCAAAAAATAAGGCTGCTTCACCTCCTCAGTGACTTCTCTCACTTGTTTTTAGTGACACACATGCTGCCAGTGTCCCTGCCTGTGACACTTATTACACTTGCTCTTGAGTGTGGGGCATTTCTTAATGTCTGAGTGCTTGGGTTTTCCACATCTCCCACAGCTCTCTGATTTCTGTGCTGTTTGGTGGTCACTGCCAGCCTGCCACTGTCTGTGTCGTCCGCTCCTTTCCATCTGTGGGCCTTTGTGACAACATAGCGTGTTCACGTGAGCCTCTTGTGGATTAGACTGAAGACTGACTTGCTTAGTAATCTCCTCTGCCTGCCGCGCTTGTTCAATAACTTCAGTTAATGTTAGGTCTGCTTTCAGTTGAAATCTGCGGGACAGTTCTTTATCTTTGATGCCCACTACTAGACGGTCTCTGATGTGCTCATCACGTTTGTCTCCAAACTCGCAGTGCTCTGCTAACTTGTACAACACTCGTATGTACTGCTCTGCCGTCTCCCCGGGCAACTGGCTGCGCTGATAGAAACAGGCCCGCTCGTGTATAACGTTACGGCGGGGAATGAAGTACTCGTCAAACTTTTTAAGAACAGCTTCAAAGTTTTTCTTTTCCTCTTCGTCAGCAAAGTTGAACGAGCTAAATATCTTTTCAGCTTCGCTCCCCATGGCATAAATGAGTGAACTCACTTGGGTTTCTCCATTGTCCTTATTTAGCTTCGTTGCTAACCGGTAGGGTGAAAATCTCTGTTTCCACTCCGGCCACTCGGCAGGGTAGTCAAACTTGAATTCACTCGGTGGGTTAAACTTTGTCATGACGATTCTTCCTTTTAGGCGCAGGGAACGTTCACTTCTGACACCATGTAATGTACTTTTGTGTACATAAATATATAATAAAGAGGATGCAGGTTGTCTTCACACCACGTACTTTATTGAACAAAACTGTGTTGGTTCCCGCTCGGGAAAACCCCTTTACAACAGTACCCAGGATGCTTTGCACACGCACTCTTAATACGTCTTATTTACCATTCATCACAGAGCCGATTGTTAAATGGGTACATCGAAATCAGTCAACTTTGACCAAAACTTCTGGTCTCAAATGTAGGGGTGCGAATCTCAGTGTCTGGCGAATCGATTTGATTCCAATTTTTGGTGTCACGATTCGATCCAAAATCGATTTTTCGATTCAGAAACGATTTTCAATTCAGAAACGATTTTTGTATTGAAATGGTCCTAAATTTAGTTTAAGTTATGTAACTGACAAGCTGAAAAGAATAAACAACAATGTAAACAAACAGAACATTTATTTAAAACAACAATTTTAGGTTCCTTACTGTATCAAATTTTTTACATCGTTTGAAATTTATACCAAAAATAGGAACAAATAATATAGGAGTGCATACAATTCTGTAATTTAAATTACCAGTATTAGGTTAGATTAGTTGCCTGGATTTCTCTAAAACAATCAAATTAAAATCTAGGAACAAATAATTCATCCATCCATTATCTTTTCCAAATTCTTCCTTTTCGAGTCACAGGGGTCACTGGTGTCCATGTCAGCCATCACTGTGTGAGAGGCAGGGGACACCTGGACAGATCTCCATTCCATCACAGACAAATAATTCAAAATATATGAATACAAAAGTAAAGAGATTTCAACCTACCATAGTGCATTAACCTTTAACTCAAAATAAAATACAGACTTCACAGTTTTTTTTTAACCATATTGATTCATATTTAGTAAATCTTTAATAAAATTTCAAAACCTGTGCAAGTTTACGCAAAATCTCTTCTGAATTGTAATTTATAAACCATAAATTGTATAATTTAGAACTGGCTCCAGGCGATGTGTCTCATCTGGCCTCTTCAACCTGTCAAAAGATAAATTACATTAACATGTCTCCAGGAGTACTCAGACACTGTATGTTCATACATCACCAAGTGCATTGATGATGTAACCAACCTTAAAACCATCACTGTTCGGGCTAACCAGAAGCCATGGCTGACAGCTGAGGTTCACAGACTCATGAAAGCCAGGAATGCTGCCTTCAAAGCGGGAGATCAGGTGGGCCTGAGGGCAGCCAGAAACAACCTGGACCGGGGCATCAGAAAGGCAAAGAGGCAGTATTCTGGGAAAATAGCTCACCGTTTCAAGGACAGCAGGGATACACGCAGTCTGTGGCAGGGAATACAGACCATCACAAACTACAAACCACCCCCCCAGACCTGTGACAGCTCAGCCTCCCAGAGCGATGACCACTCCTCCCAGAGCGATGACCACTCCTCCCAGAGCGATGACCACTCCTCCCAGAGCGATGACCACTCCTCCCAGAGCGATGACCACTCCTCCCAGAGCGATGACCACTCCTCCCAGAGCGATGACCACTCCTCCCAGAGCGATGACCACTCCTCCCAGAGCGATGACCACTCCTCCCAGAGCGATGACCACTCCTCCCAGAGCGATGACCACTCCTCCCAGAGCGATGACCACTCCTCCCAGAGCGATGACCACTCCTCCCAGAGCGATGACCACTCCTCCCAGAGCGATGACCACTCCTCCCAGAGCGATGACCACTCCT
>JBBPBX010049526.1:14279-25317 GCA_038048925.1 Garcialebias charrua
GTGATCTAAGTGGTCCATCAATGGGAACATTTAAATAAATAAATAAATAAAAACAATACAGTATAATAGTTTTATTCATAACATATGGGCTTTTGACTTGGGACCCGAAGGACGCGGGTTCGCGCACCGGCCACTACCCACCTTGGGATGTCTATGAGTGCACACCTATTTCTCCAGCTCCCCGGGCGCTTTCGGGCTGCTCACTGCACCACCTGGTGGTGGTTGGGTTAAATGCAGAGACGAATTTCGTCTGTGTATGGGAAACATACGCAGATGACAGGAAAAGACATTATTATTATTATTATTATTATTATTTATTGATAAGAAGTACTGATAAATAACTCATGAGTGCTTGGCTTTTGAGGATTGTGGCCCATGGGTGGTTTAGTTGAGTAGTCCTTGTTTAATGCTTGTTACACTGGAGGTGAATTAATTGGCATTTTGTAAATGAAATTTAAAGCACAGCTTGGTGTCTGCACTGATGAAGGTAAATGTCACAGTGGTTATTGTTTGATTTTGTTGTTGTTTTTTGCTTGTTTGCTTTTGTTTTAATTTTATCTTGTTTGTCTCTTTCTTTTGACTTCTCTATATCATTTGTTAGCACGCAGGCACCAGGGCAGATATACACCCATGCTAGTCCACACATGTACCTCATAAAGAAACACAACCATGATGTCTATTCTAGAACAACATTTAGATTATTTCTTAATGATAAACAGTCAACCCTCAAGGATTATGTTTGTACCTGTGTTTTTTTATCCTATTTATTTTTTGTGATGATGGGTGTGGTTTATCTAAATTCTCACAATCACTAGTATGGGCACTTTAAGGTTTGTCACATGGAATATTAATGGAGCCGGTAGCCAACATAAAAAATATAGAATCTTTGACAAGATTAAAAGATTAAAGGCAGATGTTGTGTTACTCCAAGAAATTCATAGATTACCATCAACTGTGGATGAGCTAAAATCTGGTGTTTCCTGATGTATTTTCAGCCTGCTATAATTCGAGACAGAGGGGGTAGCAATACTAATACATAAAAATGTTAACTTCACAATATTAGACACAATAATAGATCCTCACGGTAGATATATAATATTAAAATTATCTATATTCAGTCAAAAATATTGTATTGTTAGTGTATATGGGCCAAATGTGGACGACTCCGTTTTTTTTTTTCATGATCTCTTTTCTATTCTATCAAATCACATGGACTACGCAATGGAAATAGGAGGTGACCTTAACTTGGGTTTAGATGATAAAATGGACAGGCTAAATAAAGTAGGAGCTCAAAGAGGCTGGCAATCCATAAATATAGTAAACAGTACATGAGTGATTATGGTCTATGCGATACATGGCGTTCTCTTCACCCTGATAGCAGAGAATATTCTTTCTTTTCACATGTGCATAAATCTTATTCTCGTCTAGATTATTTCATAGTAAGCAATTCATTGCTGACTAACATTTCAGACACTAAGATACACCCTATTGCTGTCAGCGATCATGCACCAGTTACATTAAATTTAGCTAATAATAAAGAAAACCCAAAAAGTATAAACTGGAGATTAAATACCTCACTGCTAAAAGACGAAGAATTTATACAATATGTTAAAAATGAATGGACGCTGTATTTGGAGTTTAATGACTTGCCAGGAACATCAGCATGTACACTCTGGGAGGCTGGGAAGACAGTTATGAGAGGAAAAATAATATCCTATTCAACAAATAAAAAGAAAAAAGAAAATAAACGTATTGAGGAATTAGAGAAATCCATAAAATTACTAGAAGGTATACAAGGAGAAGATATACAAAAAAAACTATGCAAAACAAAGTTAGAATTAAATGAATTTATTGATAAAAAACAAATTCTTGGTAGAAAGGCTTCATTTAGAACATTTTGAACACAGTAATAAATCAGGGAGCTTTTTAGCAAACCAACTCAAATTAAACAAAGAAAAAACATCTATATACGGTATTAAAGACACAAATGGAAATATAACTTATGATGAGGGAAAAGTAAACAGTGTTTTTAGAGATTTTTATAAAACTCTATATACTCCACAAATAAATCCAACAGATGAGGATATCAATCAATTCTTGGATAGAGTAACACTTCCAAAATTAAACAGTAGTCAATCATCAGACCTAGACTCACCATTAACATCAGCAGAACTCCATGAAGCAATAAAAAAATGCCAAATAAAAAATATCCTGGTCCAGATGGCTATCCAACAGAATTTTATAAAGAATTTTGGAATATATTGGAACCAATATTTTACAGAATGCTATTAGAATCAGAAGAAAATGGCAGGCTTCTAACACATATAATCTCAGCTAACATTAGTCTCCTTTTAAAATCAGGTAAGGACACAGTATTACCTACAAGTTATCGTCCCATCTCGCTTATTAATGTCGATGTTAAAATTATTTGTAAAGCCCTCTCTAAAAGATTAGAGAGGATAACTCCTTTCATTATTCATCCAGATCAAACTGGATTTATAAAAGGAAGACACTCGACTACAAACACTCGCAGATTATATAATTTAATAGAATATTCATATAGTAAAATTATTGAAACTGCTATTTTATCTTTAGACGCAGAAAAAGCATTTGATAGAGTAAATTGGATTTTTTTCATATGCTAACTTGATTAAATTTGGATTTGGAAACTATTTTATTAATTGGTTGAAAATACTATATAATTCACCAAAAGCATGTGTCAGGACAAATAATCAAATATCTTCAAGCTTTTGTTTAGAGAGGGGCACAAGACAGGGATGCCCACTTTCACCAGCATTATTTGCTATGTTTATTGAACCTTTAGCAGCAGCAATAAGGCAAACTGCTGACATTAAAGGCATACAGTGTAAAAATATAGAACATAAAATTAGTTTATATGCTGACGATGTTTTACTTTTTCTTCAAAACTCAGAAAACTCTATATCTAATGTTATCAAATTAATAAACTCATTCTCACAAGTTTCTGATTATTCTATAAATTGGTCAAAATCTACAGCTCTTCCAATAAATTGTGTGTTTAATGCTTCTTTAAATGAAAAACTACAATCAGGTAACATTACATACTTGGGTATTAAGATTTCTCATAGATTAGAAGACTTAATAAAATTAAATCATATACCACTTTTAAAGAAAATTGAAGACGATCTTACTAGATGGAAATCTCTACCAATTTCACTTATGGGAAGAGTTGCCTCAGTAAAGATGATGGTCTTGCCGAGAATAAATTATTTATTCTCAATGATTCCAAATAAACCTTCAAATGAATGGTTTAAGTCCTTGGATTCTTTCATATCTAAATTCCTTTGGAAAAACAAAACTCCACGTATTAGCTTAAAAACACTACAGAAATCTAAAGAAACCGGAGGATTAGAACTTCCAAACTTTTATCACTACTATTTAGCAAATAGGTTAGAATATATTTCAAAGTGGCTAAATCCAAATGCACTAGATGTTACTTGGTTAGATATAGAGCAAACTTTATGTAATAATATTAGGGTTTCAGATCTGCCATTTATTAGTATCAATATAAAAAAACATGTCTGCTTTAAAAGTACAGTATTAGCTCATCTCTGACAGCATGGTGGGAGTATCTGAAAATGACAAAGTCTTCACTACTCCCATGCAGACAAACACCCATCTGGAACAATCCTGACATACAGAAAGAAAATCCATCCATCCATCCATTTTCGTCCGCTTATCCGGGGTCGGGTCGCGGGGGTAGCAGTCTAAGTAGGGAGGCCCAGACTTCCCTCTCCCCTGCCACATGGAGCAGCTCCTCTGGGGGAATCCCAAGGCGTTCCCAGGCCAGCCGAGAAACATAGTCCCTCCAGCGTGTCCTGGGTCTTCCTCTGGGCCTCCTCCCGGTGGGACATGCCCGGAACACCTCCCCAGGGAGGCGTCCAGGAGGCATCCTAACCAGATGCCCGAGCCACCTCAACTGGCTCCTCTCGATGTGGAGAAGCAGCGGCTCTACTCCGAGTCCCTCCCGGATGACTGAGCTTCTCACCCTATCTCTAAGGGAGAGTCCAGACACCCTGCGGAGAAAACTCATTTCAGCCGCTTGTATCCGAGATCTCGTTCTTTCGGTCACAACCCAAAGCTCATGACCATAGATGAGGGTGGGAACGTAGATCGATCGGTAAATTGAGAGCTTTGCCTTTCGACTCAGCTCTCTCTTCACCACGACAGACCGGTACAGCGCCCGCTTCACTGCGGATGCTGCACCTATCCGCCTATCGATCTCACGCTCCAGTTTTCCCTCATTCGTGAACAAGACCCCGAGATACTTAAACTCCTCCACTTGGGGCAGGACCTCATCCCCGACCCGGAGAGGGCATGCTACCCTTTTCCGGCTCAAGACCATGGCCTCGGATTTGGAGGAACTGATCCTCATCCCGGCCGCATCACACTCGGCTGCAAACCGCTCCAGCGAAAGCTGTAGATCACGATCTGATGAAGCCAATAGGACCATATCATCTGCAAAAAACAGAGAAGCGATTCTAAGGCCACCAAAACGGATCCTCTCAACACCTTGGCTGCGCCTAGAAATTCTGTCCATAAAAGTTATGAACAGAATCGGTGACAAAGGGCAACCTTGGCGGAGTCCAACTCTCACTGGAAACGAGCCTGACTTACTGCCGGCAATGCGGACCAAGCTCTGACACCGGTCGTACAGGGACCTAACAGCCCATATCAATGGGCCTGGTACCCCATACTCCCGGAGTACCCCCCACAGAACCCCCCGAGGGACGCGGTCGAATGCCTTTTCCAAGTCCACAAAGCACATGTAAACTGGTTGGGCAAACTCCCACGCGCCCTCCAGGACCCTGCTGAGGGTGTAGAGCTGGTCCAGTGTTCCACGACCAGCACGAAAACCACACTGCTCCTCCTGAATCCGAGGTTCGACTATCCGACGGACCCTCCTCTCCAGAACCCCTGAATAGACCTTACCAGGGAGGCTTAAGAGTGTGATCCCCCTATAGTTGGAACACACCCTACGGTCCCCCTTTTTGAATAGGGGAACCACCACCCCAGTCTGCCAATCCAAGGGAACTGCCCCCGATGTCCACGCGATATTGCAGAGTCGCGTAAGCCAACACAACCCCACAACATCCAGAGCCCTAAGGAACTCAGGGCGAATCTCATCCACCCCTGGAGCCCTGCCACCGCGGAGCTTTTTAACCACCTCGGTGACCTCAGCACCAGAGATTGGAGAGCCCGACCCAAAGTCCCCAGGCTCCGCTTCCTCAGTGGAAGACGTGCCAGTAGGATTGAGGAGGTCTTCGAAGTACTCCGCCCACCGACTCACAACATCCCGAGTTGAGGTCAACAGCACGCCATCCCCACCATAAATGGTGTTGGTCGCGTACCGCTTTCCCCCCCTGAGACGCCGGATGGTGGACCAGAATCGCCTCGAAGCCGTACGGAAGTCATTCTCCATGGCCTCTCCGAACTCCTCCCACGCCCGAGTTTTTGCCTCAGCAACCACCCGAGCCGCATGCCGCTTGGACTGTCGGTACCTATCTGCTGCTTCCGGGGTCCCACAGGCCAAAAAGGCCCAATAGGACTCCTTCTTCAGCCTGACAGCATCCCTCACCGCCGGTGTCCACCACCGGGTTCGAGGGTTGCCACCACGACAGGCACCAACAACCTTGCGGCCACAGCTCTGATAAGCTACCTCGACAATAGAGGCACGGAACATGGCCCACTCGGACTCAATGTCCCCCGCCTCCCTCGGAACGTGAAAGAAAGAACGTGACAGAAAGAAAATAATATGTTAAATTTCTCAGGTTGGAGACTTAAGGGAATTGAACGTCTGGAACACATATTTGATGGTGTAGACTTTATTTCATTTAATGAATTAATAATACAATATGGCATTGACAATAAATACTTCTTAGAATATCAACAAATTAAGTCCATTGTAAAAAATAAATTTAAGCTTAATAGAGAATTGTTAGAGACACCAATATGTGTGTCAGAATTCATTAATCTTAAACAACACAAATTGTTATCTAAAATATACAAGAAATTGTCTAGAATCGATGACTCCATAACACTTCCTGTTGCAAAATGGGAGACAGATTTATCAGTCAACTTTGACCAAAACACCTGGTCTCAAATATGTTTAAAAACATTTAAAATGACTAGAATATCTAATTTACAGTTAATACAGTATAAAGTTCTCTATAGAGTACACTATACAGGTCAGCGAATGTTTAAGATGGGATTTACATCATCCAACAATTGCTCACAGTGCACAAGTAATATACCTGATGATTATATTCACGCACTCTGGTTCTGTCCACCCGTCCAGAGGTTCTGGGTAACAGGTATGTGAAGACTTGTCTAAATGTTTGAAATGTAATATCCCACTCTCTCCATCTGTTTGCTTATTGGGTATCTTTGAAGATGTTATACTAGAAAAAAATACATCCTGTATGCTTTTCACTGCCTTATGCATCGCAAAGAAAACCATACTCCTAAATTGGAAAAATAAAAATAATCTTAGCATTAATCAGTATAAAAATCTTCTGTTAGATCATATTAGTCTTGAAACAGCATCTGCCGACACATCGGATCAATCTATTTGGCATTCTTTGATCGGCTCCGTTACGTAGTGAGGGTGGGGGGTCTGGGATCTGGCCTTGTGGGGCATTGGGGCTGGTGTGGGGGGAGGTTGGGGCATGGGGCGCCGGGGGGTTGGGGCTGCTTGGGCGGGGAGGACCCTGCCTTCGACCTGGGGAAGACCGGGGGGGTTCTGGGGGATGTCTGCTGGGGGCGGCATGCGGGCCCTCGGGTGGTCGGTGGCGGCGGTCATGGGTCGCCGGTCGGTGACCCGGCTGTGCTGGGGTGGTTTCGGGGTGGGCGCCGGGAGCTTGGGATTCTGGGGGCGTGTCGTCCCCGGGCTTGGGCCTGGTGGGGGTCGGGGGTCTTGGGCTCTGGCAGGCGGGTCGCCGGGCTATGGGCTGGCTCACGCTCTGGTGCCCGGCCCTCGGCTCGCTGGTGGGCTGGGGGTTCATGTGCTGGGGGGTTGGGTGTCTGGGAGCGTGACTGATGGCCAATGGGAGGGGGCAGGTCAACCCAGCCTGGGTGTCTAGTGTGTTATGTGTTCTGAAAGTTGTTAGTATGAAGGGTGGGTGTAGTATTTCTTCTGGGGTGGGGACTAAGTGGATGTCCTTGATGGTGGTCTGGGACTACGCATGGCCGGTGTGCGGGCCCTGGTTGGGGCCCGCTCTCGGTGCTTCCTGGCTCTGTCGGTGGTTGGGCGGGCGCTCTTGGCCGTGTCGTCCATGTGGGATTTTGTGTCCTCTTGGGCGGCGGGCTGACTGCGGTTCGTAGTGATCTGGGCGGCCCTGGTGGATGTGGGCTGTTGGTTGTGCTGTTGGCGGCCCTTGGGGCCGTGTCCCTCTCTGGTCTTTGGCTCAATGGCCTGGCGGCCGGAGAGGTGTTTTCTTTGCCTCGCTCCTGGGGTGGACCTTGGCGAACTGGGGGGGTATCTAGGGTCAGCGGGGGAGCTGACTCGCTGCGGGAGCATTGTTCCTGCAGATATTTTCTCCCCATCCCTCACCACGCACCTCCGCCCTCCTCATCTCAAATTAATACATGTAGGGATTTTGAGACTCGGGTGTGCTGCAACGGTTTTACATCTCTGTTGTTCAGAACCACCTGGGACTCAATTTTATTATACACTTTAGACATTCACTCATAAACATCCTCATAAAATTCACATATAGGAATTGGGGTGAGCACTATGGTTATGGGTGGCGGGATGACATCACTCTCGCCCCCCGTGCCTATGCTCACTCACAATTATGCATTTAGACAATAAGGGCCTGGGTTAGAGTTGGAGTGGAGGGGAAACTGGCATAATGCCAGCCTTTGCTCCTTCTCTTCCCTTTTTAAATGCACTTTACAACAACACACACCAACAGCACATTTGGGGACGGGGGTGTGTATGTCGGGGTCTAGATTTGTTAATTTCAATTTTATTTATTTATGTATTTATTTATATAAATATATATATATATTATATTTTTTTTTTTTTTTCTCTTACCCCCCTGGTTGCCTGGCGGACATTCTGGGGGTGGGCCGTCGGGGGTTGTCCTGGACTATGGGGGGGTTCGGGGCCTGGGGGTTCGCCGTGGGCGGGGCTGGCATTTCGCTCTCCCTGGGGTTGCTTGGGCTCGGGTGTCCTGTGCTGTCGGCAGGGCGAGGGTTGGGCCGAATCTTGGATGTCGGCTACTCTCCACCCCAGAATGAATGGGCCTACCTCCTGGGCTTGGGTGTGGGCTGCCCCATGTAGGGGGCAGGTACATGTCTTGGACCTAGGGGGTATAGAGGGTGCATCAGGATTATGAATGGAACGTGTCGTTATTGTTTGTCTTTGTGTGAGTGAGGATGAGGGTGGGTCTGAGTGAGTGTGTCTGTGTATGAATGTCTAATTGTCAGGCTGGGATTTGGACTGCCCCCTCTCTGTTACATCTGAGGCTACTTGGTGTCACGCTCCTACCACGTGGCCCCCGGGTGGGTGTCCTTTTGCCTGCGGGCATGCTGGGGGCCCTTGTTGTCGCTTTCAGGGGTTGGGCGCTTGGGCGTGTGTCGGCTCGGCCTGGTGGCTGCCTGGTGGGGCTCGGGTCCTCTGGTCCTATCGGGTCTGGGCCTGAGGGGTGGGCGTCCCCGGTGCCCGGGCCTCGGTGCCGGGCCTGGGGCTACGTCAGTGCAGCGGGCTCTTGCAGCGGGCTCCGGCGGGGGCCTGTGGGTTTGTCGCTGTTGGCCTCCCGGGGGTCATTGTGTGTAGTCGCTGGTGGAGCTCGTCCGGTTCTCCCCCTTGGTCAGATCTGGGGAGAGGGTGAGTGGCTCGTCCTGTTCGGGTGGCCCTGGGGACTCTGGGCTCGGGGTCCTTCTTGGGGTCTTGGGCTTTGATCGCCCCTTTGTCTGCCTCGGGCCTTGGGGGGACGGATCTCTGATGCTTCACGGTCGCTACTGAATGTTCTATTGGAGGAACCTTATTCACTTATGCATGTTCACAGCCACACACAAATGGATGCAGGGATGTATATGTAGATATCATATGCGGAACCTTATTCACTTATGCATGCTCACAACCACACACAAATGGATGCAGGGATGTATATGTAGATATCATATGCAGATATGTAGATGGATATGTGATATGAATGTATATGTATATATATTTGTAGGTATGGGTATGTTTATTTATGGAAATCTACTGCAAGGTCATGAATATTATTAGTCTTTATGCATGTGTATTTTGTTGCTGTGTTTTGTCATGTGCTTTGCAGGATTGCGGACGGAGGTTGGGTGTGTTTGCCTTGTGCTCTTTTTGTGGATATTTGTTGTGTTTTGTTGTCTTACTTTCTATCTTTCTTTTCTCTCTTTATTAAAAAAAAATCATATCGTGTGAGAGGATGGCTGTGAGGTGAGAAGGGAGGCCATCTATAAAGGAAAAAAACAAACATGTCTGCTTTCCTGCATTAACCAGGTCCACTTTCTGACCAATCATACATTATTTGCTTGTCACAACTAAAGTCAAAGTCAAAGTCAACTTTATTGTCAGAACTGCAATATGTACAGGACATACACAGGATTGAAATTGCGTTTCTCTCAGTCCCTCGGTGCAACAGTAACCATTTAAACACTAAAACACTGAAACATTTAATAAACATAAGCATAAAATAGTAAAAATGTAACACTGTCCTGAGTTTTTGCATAGTAGTATAAAAGTATGAAAATTTACACCAACACTAAAACTAAAACACTAAACATTTAATGAACATAAGCATAAAATGAAATAATAAAAGTGTAATACTGTCCTGAGTTTTTGCATAGTAGTATAAAAAAAGTATAAAAAGTATATCTATAAAATAAACTGAAGGTTCTAGCATTGACATTTGCAAAGAGTGGCAAAGCAGCATATGAGTTAATGTACACAGTATATGTATGAGGTAGTAGTTGATGTTGGTATAGAGGCAAAAGTGGCATATGCAGTAAGGCACATTGGGCATCCTTAAATAAGGCTGGTCAGAGAATACTGTATATGTATCAGCAGTGGTGTAGATATAAAAGTAGTGTAAATGTAAACAGTAGTAACAGTGGTTTTAGCCTTGCTCAGACTATTACCTTGTCATTCCAACGAGAAACAAACTCCAGACTAAGGTAGTTCTATAGGAGAATTCTATAAAAATTAAGATAATATATGTTCTTACCATTTTAAAGAGCCCCATATAAAATGTCTGAATTATAGTAATGTCCCCTGTTGCAGAGCAATGGGGGAATTGAAAATACCCACCGTCTGTTCATTCATGTTGTGAGCATAACTTGAAAAAAGTGAGGAAACGTACATATTTCCATTTAGGTTGTGTGTGTGGTTGCACTTTTAAATTTTTATTTACCCGTTATCTTTACAGGTAGTCTCATTGAGTCACGAGAACTCATTTTCAAGGTTGACCTGTTTTGGGAGCAGATGATGGGGGTTATGGGCCTTGCTCAAGAGCTGGGGCAAATGAGGGTGGAGGCAGGTGTGGCTGTTTCACCTTTTCCACCCACATTTTTTGATGTTGTCAGTCCGGGGAGTTGAGTCTGTGACTATCTGATGACAGGCCCATGTTCTCTAACCTCTGCGCCACCACTCCCCACGTAGGAGTAAGAAAACATATTTTCAAAAATTGGGTTGACATGTCAAAATACAACATGGTTGCCGCCTTGTTATGTAAACTCTGTGAACTGGATAACATGAAAAATAAGAAATGCACCGACTTCCTTTTGGTATGTGGCTACATCCAGGCATAGAAATTTGGCTGATATTGTTAGTCATCCATATGATTTACAACCCAGGGTCCAGTCCAGGAAGAGTTGTAGTCTTCACACCTCTCTGCTGCTTCTCCTCTGATACCCACCCCCACCCCCCACTGAAACTGTGTCAGCTCCCCCACAGCCCAAATTAAATACTGTAAATCAAAAATCAGCTCTAGAAAAAAAAATCACAAAAATCTTA
>JBBPBX010049527.1:1916-25316 GCA_038048925.1 Garcialebias charrua
TATGTATGTATGTATGTATGTATGTATGTATGTATGTATGTATGTATGTATGTATGTATGTATGTATGTACTGTATATATATCAAATGGGGAAAGTTGACCCCTCTGATCATTTTAAAGAATGTTGCTTGTCACTTAAACTGACCCACCTCACTACTCTCCCACTAGACGGAACAATAAATGTCCGTAAAAATCTTCCATCTTAGACCTATTTCTAACAAATATGCCTCACAAATTCCCTGGTACAGGTGTTTTTGATTACATTTTAAGTGATCATTGTGTAATAGCGGAGCTAAGCCCAGATTAATTCAAAAAAGGGATTTGAAACATTTTTGTTAACAGTCATTCCTCTGGAATTTATCTCACTTTGACTGACGACATGGAACTATTTTCATAAAAGTTTAATTTATTTAGTAAACAAACATGTTCCTTTCCGCAAGTTAACAATAAAAGGACGAGACAGCCCCTGGTTTACTCCTGAGCTAGCTGACCTCCTGCACAGGAGAGATCGTCTTTGGGCTACAGAAAGAAAATCTGGCTCAGACACTGATTGGTTGAGTTTTTGACTGATGAGGAATAAATGTACAACTTCCATCAAAGCTGCAAAACGTAATTATTTCTTATCTCAGATCTCTAAAAATCTAAATGACCCTAAAAATTCTGGAAAACAATCAAAACTCTCTCAGGTATCCCCCAATCATCTGACCTCCCATCACAACTTCTTGTTGATTCTGTTCCTGTGTCAAATAAGCACAAGATCCGGAATTGTTTCAATAAACATTTTGTTGCTTCTAGTTCATTATTTGACACAGTTACTAATGGAAAATCAACCACTTCACCAAAAAGCCAAACCTCTATAAATCATATCTCTCCTACAAGTCAATCTTCAGTAAATCATACCTTTTCTCTTTCTCCATTCTCAGTTTGTGAAGTTAAAATATTGTTAAAAGGTCTAGACTCTAAAAAATCTGTAGGATCAGATGAACTTTCACCTTATTTCTGAAGGCTGGTCGCTCATATTATCGCAGTTCCCGTGACCCACATGTGTAACGTGTCCATAAGCCAAAACTCCATTCCAGACGCTTGGAAAACAACTTTGTTCTATCTTTGCTGAAGGGAGGTGACCCCACCTCACTGAACAACTATCGACCAATCTCTAAACTCTGCATTTTAGCCAAGGTTATAGAAAAACTGATAAACTCTCAAATCAAAAATTATCTGGACTCATTGAACATCTTACCTCCTCATCAATCTAGTTTCAGGAAACAACACAGCTTAACAAAATGCTTCACTGAAGGTTTTTAATGACGTTGTTGAAGCATTGGATGCTAAGGATTATTGTGCTGCACTTTTCTTAGACCTGTCTAAAGCTTTTGACACTGTAGACCATAACATCTTGTGTCATAAACTCTCAGAAATTGGTTTTGCAGATCACACCATTGGTTGGTTCTCTAACTATCTTTCAAATTGGAGGCAATGTGTTCAACATAATGGTACTGCCTCCAGTTATTTAACAGTCAACAATGGTGTACCACAAGGCTCAGTCTTAGGACCAACTCTCTTTACAATCTACATAGGTAATGTAGGTCAGAACATCCCTGATGCATCCTTACATTTCTTTCCTGGTGACAGAGTTGTTTATTGTCAAGCTAAAACAGTTGCTGAGGCTTTTCAGCTTTTGCAATCTGCCTTTGACATCATCCAGTCAGATTTGTTCCATCTCAAACTTGTCCTAAATGCTGAAAAATCCAAAGGGATGCTTTTTTTTTAAACAGGAAGTCAGTCCCAGCATTTCTTTCTCTGATTTTATCCTCAAATGGTGTCCCTATTGAGTTTGTCGATTCCTATAAATATCTGGATATCTTGGTCAACATGCATCTCTCTTTTAAGCTTCCATGTGGAAAACCTAGTAAAGAAACTGAAAGTGAAACTGGGTTTCTTTTTCAGAAACAGATCATGTCTAACACAATGTTAGGAAACACCTTGTAACTGTGACTTTCCTTCCCTCCATTGACTATGGTGACATTATCTATATGCATGCTCCTACAAGCACTCTGTAGATGTTGGATGCTGTCTATCAAGGTGCATTAAGATTCATAACTGGCTGTAACTACCGTACCCACCACTATACCCTGTAATCACTGGTTAACTGGACATGATTAACTTCACACAGACGCTCTCACTGGTTAATTTTCATCTTTAAATCACGTCTTGGTCTGTTGCCTTCATACATCTCCTACATATCTCTGCGTGAGTGCAGCTACAACGTGCACTCTCAGGACATTACTACCTGCAGTGTTCCCTCAGTGAGGACTGAACTAGGCAAAAGGGTCTTCTACTCTGCTCCTGTTTCCTGGAATATCTTGCAAAAGATCTGAAAGTCTCAACCTTGATCTCTCTAAGTGGTTTCAAACAGCTGCTAAGTTCATGGCAAAGACCAGAGCAGACATGTTCCTGTTTTTAGTATTCTGGTGTTCTACATAGCTTCGCAATCTAGCTGTTTTTTTTTGTTTTGTTTTTTAAATACTATTTTCTTTAATTTTTCTTTCATATATTCTGCTCAATTCACATGTTTTATTTTATGGTTGTAATATTATATAATATTATGTTTAGACTGGGCGGCACTGTAGCACAGTTGGTAGAACTGTTGCCTCTTAGTGAGTAGGTTGCCTGTTCACATCTTGACTAGGGGCCTTTCTGCGTGAAGTTTGCATGCTCTCTCTGTGCTGTGTTGGTTTTCTCCAGGTACTCCAGTTTCCTCCCACAGACCAAAAACATTCATGTTAGGCTAACTTGTAACTCTAAATTGTCTCTGGATGTGTGTGAGAGAGAGGATGGTTGTTTGTCTTGTTTATCTCTTTGTGACCATGTGATGGACTGGAGATTTGTCCAGGGTGTCCCGCACCTCTCACACGGTGACTGCTGGACATGAACACTAGTGAACGCAGTGACCCAAAATGGAAGAAGGGGGTAAATATAATGGATGGATGGAAACATTACATGATTTTTTCCACTTCAGCTGAAATCATTACAATGAATGTGGCTTTGTTATGTTATTTAGCTAATTAAAAAGTCAGTGTCTATGACTTCTTCTTCTTCTTCTTTTGGCTTTTCCCTTTTCAGGGGTCGCCACAGCGAGTCATCCTCCTCCACCTCACTCTGTCCTCTGCATCCTCTGTCCTCACTCCAACTACCTTCATGTCCTCTCTAACTGCATCCATATATCTCCTCTTTGGCCTTCCTCTGTGTCTTTTTCCTGGCAGCTGCATTTCTAACATCCTTCTACCAATATACCCACTGTCCCTCCTCTGGACATGTCCAAACCATCTCAGTCTGGCCTCCCTAACTTTATCTCCCAGTTGTTCAACATGTGCTGTACCTCTGATGATCTCATTCCTGATCTTATCCATCCTTGTCACTCCTAAGGAGAACCTCAGCATCTTCATTTCTGCTACTTCCAGTTCTTTCTCCTGTCTTTTTGTCAATGCCACTGTCTCCAGACCATACAACATAGCTGGTCTCACCACTGTCTTGTAAACTTTTCCTTTGACCTTTGCTGACACCTTTTTGTCACAAATCACTCCTGAAACTTTTCTCCATCCACTCCATCCTGCCTGGACTCTCTTCTTCACCTCTTTACCACATTCCCCATTTTCCTGGACAGTGGACCCCAAGTACTTGAAGTCCTGCACCTTTGTGACCTCTGCTCCTTGTAGCCTCACTGTTCCACTGGCCTCCCTCTCATTCACACACATGTACTCTGTCTTACTACGGCTGACTTTCATTCCTCTTCTTTCAAGTGCATACCTCCACCTCTCCAAGTTCTCTTCCACCTGTTCCCTGTTCTCACCACAGATCACAATGTCATCTGCAAACATCATAGTCCATGGGGATTCCTGCCTGACCTCATCTGTTAGTCGGTCCATCACCAGAGCAAACAAGAAGGGGCTCAGAGCCGATCCTTGATGCAATCCCACCTCCACCTTGAAGCTATCTGTCACTCCTACAGCACATCTCACCACTGTCCTGCTGTCCTCATACATGTCCTGTACCAGTCTAACATACTTTTCTGCCACTCCAGATTTCCTCATGCAATACCACACCTCCTCTCTTGGCACCCTGTCATATGCTTTTTCTAAATCCACAAACACACAATGGAGTTCTTTCTGACCCTCTCTGTACTTCTCTATCAACATCCTCAAAGCAAAGATGCATCTGTGGTGCTCTTTCTTGGCATGAAACCATACTGCTGCTCACAGATAGTCACCTCTTGTCTAAGTCTTCCTTCCACAACTCTCTCCCAGATCTTCATTGTGTGGCTCATCAACTTAATTCCCCTGTAGTTGCTACAACTCTGTACATCACCCTTGTTCTTAAAAATGGGAACCAGCACACTTCTTCTCCATTCTTCAGGCATTTTCTCACCCTCAAATATTCCATTAAATATTTGAGTCAAAAACCTCACTGCCACCTCTCCAAGACATTTCCAAACCTCCACTGGTATGTCATCAGGTCCTACTGCCTTCCCCTTCTTCATTCTTTTCAGAGCTTTCCGGACTTCACCCTCACTAATCTTTCCCACTTCCTGGTCCACAGTTTCTATGACCTCCACTCTTCTTTCTCTTTCATTCTCTTCATTCATTAGCTCCTCAAAGTAATCCTTCCATCTTCCCATCACACTCTCCTCACTTGTTAGAACATTCCCATTCCCATCTTTAATAAGCCTAACCTGCTGCACATCCTTTCCAGCCTGATCCCTCTGTCTTGCCAATCGGTACAAGTCCTTCTCGCCCTCTTTAGTGTCCAGTCTCCCATACAACTCATTGTACGCCCTCTGCTTTGCCTTAGCTACTTCCCTCTTTGCTCTATGTCCCATCTCCTTATATTCCTGTCTCCTCTCTTCAGTCCTCTCACTGTCATATTTCTTCTTGGCTAATCTCTTTCTTTGAATGGCGTCCTGCACTTCACTATTCCACCACCAGGTTTCCTTATCATCCATTCTCTGTCCAGATGACACACCAAGTACCTTCCTACCTGTCTCTCTAATTACTGTTGCTGTAGTAGCCCAGTCACTTGGAAGCTCTTTCTTACCACCCAGAGCCTTTAACAGCTCGTCTCTGAATTTCTCACAACATTCTTCCTTCTTTAGCTTCCACCATTTGGTCTTCTTCTCTGATTTTACTCTTTTTCTCTTCTTCACAACAACAGTCATTCTACACACAACCATCCGATGCTGTCTGGCCACGCTCTCCCCTGCCACAACCTTACAGTCTCCAATCTCCCTCAGGTTTCCTCTTCTACACAGAATGTAGTCGACCTGTGTACTCCTTCCTCCACTCTTATAGGTCACTCTATGTTCCTCCCTCTTTTGGAAATAGGTATTGACTATAGCCATTTCCATTCTCTTGGCAAAATCCACCACCATCTGTCCTTCCTGGTTTCTTTCCTTGACACCAAACCTACCCATCACTTCCTCATCCCCTCTGTTTCCTTCACCAACATGTCCATTCAGGTCTGCTCCAATCACCACTCTTTCCTCCCTGGGAATACTCTCTATCACTTCATCCAAATCTTTCCAAAATTTATCTTTCTCCTCCCCATCACATCCAACCTGTGGAGCATAACCACTTACTATGTTTAGCATCAGACCTTCTACTTCTACCTTCAGACACATCACCCTATCTGACACTCTCTTCACCTCTACTACATTCTTTGCCAACTCCTCCTTCAGGACCACCCCTACTCCATTTCTCTTTCTATCCACACCATGGTAAAACAGTTTGAACCCTGCTCCAATGCTGCGAGCCTTGCTGCCCTTCCACTTGGTCTCTTGGACACATAAAACATCTACCTTTCTTCTCTGCATCATGTCAGCCAGCTCTCTACCTTTGCCTGTCATTGTCCCCACATTTAGAGTTGCAACCCTCAGTCCTACATTCTTCACTTTCCTCTTCTCCCTCTGTCTCCTGACACGCTTCCCTCCTCGGGGTCTTCGACTAACAGTAGTACAATTTCCGCCGGCACCCTGTTTGTCAACAGCACTGGTGGTGGTCGTTGTTAACCCGGGCCTCGACCGATCCGGTATGGTTTAAAGTGTCTATGACTGAAAGCATTTAAACATTCCTATTTTCTCTTACATTGTTAGTTTAAAAGTAACAAATACTGTATGTCTGCTGTACACCTGACTGTACACCTTTTAAAAATATTTACAATTTTTGGTCTCACATTTAAAGCTGATGTCAGAGAAACAAATTGATAAAGTTGCTTACCAGTAGAAATAAGACTGTGAAGACATGTCCAATAACAGTAGTCTGGTAGCCATTCATTTTGAATGGTTACGAGGAAGTAGAAAATAAAAACAAATTGTTAGGTCTTTGATCAGTTCTCCTCAAGAAAGTTGCTCTACAATAAAGCCAGCTTTCTGCGAGATCTGACAACATACTTATTGAACAAATGGTGCCTGGTTGAGTGTACAGCCCTTATAATGCAACATTACCTGAAATTCTGGTGTTGCAAGTTCAGCAACTGCCATGGATTACCAATAAAGGGCTAGAGCTGTACTGCACGTCTGGATTTACTGTGTTGTATAACAGAAAGGTTTTATCCATGTTATTTGCTATTCTGACAGAGGTTTTTATTTCCAAGGGCTGCTCTATTAGAGAATCTGAGTTAATTTGTAGTGCTTGAGCCATGGATTTGCCATCACTCCACACTGTGTTTGGCCCATGCCCACACAGGACTTTGAAGAAATCTGATCTGAAAAACAACCTGATATCACAGCCAAAATTAATTACCAAAGCGATACTGACTTTTCATGTCTCAAAGAGAATAAAACATTGGTAACACTTGTGAGGGATCGTTTTATGTTACCAAACAGGAACATAAGCACAATCTTTTTTCTGTATAAATAGGTGGAGCTGGTTTATGATCTCTGTTGGACAGCTGGCCCTGGACTGAAGCTTTTATTTTAAACTCTTTTTTGGCTGTATATTTTTGGATTTTGCATAAACAGAAAATGTTGAAGATGGCTTTGGAGGACCTGTGCAATTTTTAGGACTTTTTTTTTTTTTACAGAATTACCTAAATATTTTTTGTGCCATTAGGGCTAGCTTGTAGCACTGATGTGCCCTTCAGATATAACACAAGTCTGCTATCTAAAAAAGCTAAGTCTGGTCCTCTGGACATTCAAAAAACAAAACAAAGCAAAAAAATTGTAGAAACGTTTCGTCTTTCGTCCGAAAGACTTCTTCAGTCTGAGATGCTGTATTCAGCTGTATTCACAGTGATTTTGAACCAGAAAGACTATCATGAGAAAGTTATGTCACTCCTTAGTGATTTAACCTGCCTAAATAAAGTTTTTTTTCTTCAATTTTTCATTTACCCTTTACCGGTATTTATACAGGTAGTCTCATTGAGCCAGGTTGAATGAATGAAATAAGCAAAATAAGAAAGAAGAATGATTATACCTTTGAAAGTTTTTATTTAACACAAAGCAAAACCAATGTGTCATTTTAACTGCAGTACACACATTTAAGTAAAAGTTGTCTTACAGAAAAAAGGAGCATTAGACACAACTAACAAAGGAATAGAAACTGATCACTTCAATTCCAGTTTGTCATCAGCTCTAGTTAAAATACTGTCTAGTCAACCTTGTAATGGATCAATAGTGAACAATATTTTAACTTCCTGACACCATTTTCAAAACTTGGACCTGAGTGTCGAGCCATTTGGAGACAGCTCTTGTCTCCTAATATCCCATGAACTGACACATTTTAATATCGCAGCAAGAATTTCTTGTTCAAGTTCAGAAGAAGTTGGTTTTCAAAGTTTTTTGAGTCCACTCTGGATCTTTTGGGAGAGAGAATCTGTCGTGTTGTACTGAACAGTCTTTCAATAATATTTCAATAGTCTTTCAATAGTCTTTCAATAATATTTCAAGTCTTTCAATAATAATCTTTCAATAGTCTTTCAATAAGGTCATGGGTGTTGTGTATCTTCTGGCTGAATCTCCGCGGTGGAATACATTTTGTGTGTGTTAGTGGTGCTGTGGGTGCTCCCAGCTCAATGATGTTTATACTAAAATATATGTTAGAATATACGTCATTGGTCCAGCTCTTCTTGAAGGCGGGTCTAATGTTACCTGTCCACTTTGCAGTGATTCAATGGACCAACTCTCTCGACATCTGTTACTTTCAAACTAATGACAAATCAAAAAGCTGCAACGTGAATGTAACTTGTAACTCAACACATTAAAGAAATGTAGTGTAGTAGAAAGTACAGATACTTTGTGTAAAATGTAGTGGAGTAGAAGTAAAAGTACCCACATTTAATTATACTTAAGTAAAGTACAGATACATGAAAAATGTACTTAAGTACATTTTTTTTGTACTTCATTGTGTGTGTTGCCTGTTGTTTGTTTATTTGCTGGACTCGTAACCCTTCATTATCACTTTGTAACACAGAGAACTGTTGTGTAAATGTTTCCATCTCTTGTGTGCATTTCCTTAATTGATCTCGGTTTTGTTCACCCTCCACCTGTAATGTTTTTCACAAATCGTAATACTCATACATCTCTTCTGTGCATGTCTTTAACTGCTCTTGTGATTGTGCATTTTCAGACATTAACATTGTGTACTGTCGTTGCAGTTTAGCATTGTCTGCTAGATATTTGTTGTAAAGCAGTTCTCTAGCACGTATGCTTTCATCATTTGATCCTGTCATCGACTGTATCTGCAGTTAAAGTTGCAGTCTGCAGTTTCTGTAGAACGCAGCACTTAGAAAAATTTTCAACAGGCAAAGCATTCTGATCCCTCCCCCTCAGAGCCATATATGGCTCTGCTCCCCCTTGCTCTGCTGAAATTCAAATTCAAGCTCTGTTTTTATTGGCTGATTCAAATTCAAGCTCTGTTTTTATTGGCTGGTTAACGGCGGGTCACTGTGGCTTTTTAGAAATGCTTTTAGTAACACCTGGAGAAGCAAGGGGACTATAGTTTTTTTCAAAGATTACTTTGTCTAACATCAGTCTGTCAGCAGATAGTGACAAAGTGAAGAAATATGTTAAAAATATATTTTTAGAAAACTTACAGACTGCACTACAGAAACTGCAGACTGCACCTTTAAAGTTTCAACCTCTGCTCGTGTTGCCTCTTGACTCTCAAATGTCAGAGTCAGCTTGGCGTGCAGTTGTTTTACTTTTCAGTTTCAGTAAGAGATCAGCGCTCCTGTTCTCTTCACGGTCCAATTTGGCCTTCAGCAAAAGGGTCAATTTAGCTATCGTTTTTTTCTCACCTGATGTAGCACCATCTGCTAAAACTTTTAATTCTCCCTCTATCTCCTCTTCAGTCATTGCCCCTATACCTTCACCATATCTCGTGATGGGATCTGTGAGCAACAACAAAGTACCGTCAAGCCAATCTATGGGAACCATAGGCTGAACTTGCCCTGTGTCAAAATCTGCTGTGGATGTGTCAGGGACTTCATCTTCTGTGCCTGCCATCTTTTATCTAGAATTTTGTGAAAATCAAATTAAAAGATGCTTTTTGTATGTTATTCTAAACTTTTCTCTATTTAAAATAAACAGGGAAGTTTAAATGTGTACAGGATAACAGTAAAAATATGTTGTTTTGACTTTTAACCAGCAGATGGCAGTGCAAGGCTTATATTATCACAAAGTGACTGTAATTACTCTTTCTGACCGCCATGGAGGCGCTGTTTACTTCCTGTTAGCCTTAGCTGTTAGCTTCGATGAAACTGTAAAAATCAAACTTTGGAATGAGTTTTTTAGTCGGGCGTGATAAACGCTTGAAACCGGATTGTTCTGCGAAATGAATGCTGTGGTTAAAAACGGTTAAAACAGGTTCTATAAAGTTTTAGACTCTTAAAAACAATGATCTGTTTTCTATATATCTGGGACACGTCACTTCCGTTGAGGTGTTGTTCAGAATGTTGCGTTCACGGACCTTGCGCTCGGTCGGATTTAAAAAAAAATTGCTCTAAAACAATTAAATATCTAAAAACACCACTATGAAACAGTTTCTGACGATATTTTATGCATAGAAACGAACAAGCCAGACAATATATCAGAACTGTGTGAACACAACATGAAATCTGACGAACAACAGCGAATCAGAACTCCTTATCTTGGCCACGTAGCCGTAGCAATGGAATGTTAGCACTAGCTTAAACAAACTCCCGGACTTTTCTCACTCAATAAAAACGTTTAAAACATTGCAGAAAAATTCTGTAACGTATCAGTTCACATACAGACAAGTACCTGAGATTCTCTCAGGAAGGACAGCACTTAACTGTTGAAAACAACGGACTTTTGTCGGAACCAAACTCAGGTTTGGTCCAATTCGCTGAATCAGACGGGTTCCACCGAACCACTATCAGTCAATATCCGTTACAAACAGAAATATGCACCTTCCTCCTACTTTAAAATGTGAAAACAGCACATAACAGCAATCTGCAGATGTAAAAAAATAATAAAGGCCTTCAAGGATGAAACTGAGTTCATCCACGGTGAAAAAAATTGCAGTTGCAGCTATGACACGTCATCCACGTCTCACACTAAGTAACAATTTTCATCCATAGCAACTTCCAACAGACGTTTAAAAATTTAACAATGATAATTTCAACTTTAAAGACCGTGTAAAGTGAATTTCAATATTTTCTTAAATAAACATTATAAATGTGATAATTGTAATCTTTTAAATGAGTAAAAAGTCTCAAAATTGTAGCTCAATTAATTTTGGAGTTATAGAGCAAACTGTGTATAAACATATTTCTATTTCAGGATTTTTTAGGCGTGTTTTAAACGTGACCGCGTTTCGTCACGCGGTCCTCATTAGTATAGCCCCCACCCCCTGCTGCTCCAGTCATATAAATTGTTCTTCGCATGGGTGGAGCCGTTCACTCGCGAATCGCAGATAGCATCAGATAGCAATAGCATAGATATTTTGTTCATTGTTAGCTAGCTAATCAATTATGCCTCGTTCCTGCATCTTCCCTGGATGTTTTAATGGTCAGGGCACCTGCTACTGACCGTCTCCCTCCTCAGCCTCCGGACACCGCCGCCGCCTTTCCTGTTTCTTTTCTTTCTTTTTTTTATTGCTAAGCCTGTGCCCTACAAGTTCACAAGCTCCTTTTTTGCTAAGAAAATGCGACAGGTCCATTGCATACTTAGTTATCAACGTGATTACTCTTTATTTTAATCACCAACACAGCCCCCGCATGCGATGTGTCGGGTCGGACCGGGTGCAGCCGCGCGAGTCCGCTCATCTTCTAAACACAGAACAGCGGAGTTATGAATTATAGTTGTGTCCTCAACTTTTAAAATAAAACCAGAGTTGTTTGTGCACTAAAAACAGCGTAACTCGGGCGGCCGTGGCGTAGTGGTAAGGGCAGTCGTCTCCCGATCGGAAAGTTGGCGGTTCGACTCCCGGGACCCGCACCATGTGTCGTTGTGTCCTTGGGCAAGACACTTAACCCTGAGTTGCTCCCGGTAGGACTGGAAAGCACCTTGCATGGTAGTCTGCCACCACCGGTTTATGAATGTGTGTAGCATTCAATATATGTGTAGCACTTTGAGATTTTCAGTAATGAAAAGTGCGTTATAAATTGAATTAATTATTATTATTAACTCTTGGAAAAAGGAGCAAACAGAGCAGGTTTACTGATGAACCTGTCTTCCTCCTCCACACACAGTTCAGCTCTGAGCGAGAGGGTCCTCCTACTTGCTCTGAGCTGCAGAACTGCGCTGAAACCACGCCCACGCGCTGACACGCCCCCACCGTTCCAGACCCTGGGAAAATCATGTTTTTTCCTTATATTTGAGACTTAATTTTATAAGGTAAACAATGTTTTTAATCAGTCAGATTTATATGGGTGATTAATAACACATATTTATGCCGTGTGACAAACTCAAAACACAAATTTAATTTTACTTTACACGGTCTTTAAATGACACAGACAATGCAGTTTTTAGCACCCCTGTACACCTTCAGCCAGAAATTATCTAACAGAGACTAAAACTTGGATAAAACTTATGCTAACATGACATAATAATAGACTACACAAATATCAATTTAAATCATTTTTAGAGGCACGTACAAGGCCACCATATGTAGGATATATCTACTGGTCAGTTTTACTGACTGTAAAATACTCCAAATGAAAGAGTGAGTGGATTTTATCTGACACAAACTTATCATCAATATTCACGAGTTCTCTCTTTTCAGAATTTCAATAAATAAATGTGACCAGACGAGATGTAATTGACAAGAAATGTTAACTTATGTTGATTCATCAGGAGTTGAATCATTTATTTAACATAATCATAAACTTATATCACATGTATAGGTAGTCCTTGACTTACGACGCCCCCGACTTACGACGTTTCGGACTTAAGAATGCGTATCTCATTAAAACATTTTTTTTAAATAATAAATAAATGTACAGTACTGTACAGTTACCAAGCACTTAGCCTATCCTTGTCAGGATGGCACCAGGATGGCACCATCTAGTGGGTATCCTTTGTTCTGTTCTCCTTTGTTTTCTGTCAGCCAGCTCTAGATATTTGTTTTTAGTTTTATTTAGTTTCCCTTGTACCAGTTTTCCTAGCTTCATGGTTTAACCTTATTCCCTAGATCCTGCCCCAGTATTTATTAATGTTTAGGTTTGGTAATTCCCCTGGTCTCCTTGTTTATCAGTTCTTACTTCTTGTATTTAGTTTCTACATCTCCAGTCCTTTACTTCTAGTTTAAGTCTCCTTGTTTATTTACTCTTAGTTTAACCTTTATAGTTTAAGTCTCCTTGTTTATTTACTCTTAGTTTAACCTTTTATTAGTTTCCCTTCTGGTCTCAATGTTTGATCACTCTTGGTTTGACCTCCAGTTTAGTCTCCTTTTATTTAAACCTTTATTTAGTATACCAGTCCTGCTCTGTGTCTTTAGTTAGTTAATTGTTCCCAGGTGTTTTGTGATTGCGTCCTGTCTTGTCTCTGTGTATATATAGCCTGTCTGTCAGTTCCTTGTGGTGTCCTCGTTGGGTCTCCCCTGATGTCTCCTGTGTTGATCATGTCTCCTAAGAGTGAGTTTGCTGCCCTGTCAGCTTTTTTGATTTATTATCATTAAATATCTATTTTTGTATTCCTGCCTCCTGTGTACTCTTGTCTGCACCACTGGATTCAAGCCTGCCTGTAAACCCTGACAATCCTAACATAGTTAAAGAGGTACTCAACCCACTGTGAAACGGTAGCTCCGTCCCCAGACCAGATTAAAAAAACCCATGAAAATAGGAGTGTCGAGAGACAAGGAGGGGAGGAGGTGGGTGGTTGTGCTGCGTTCACGCTCCCTCTAGCAACAAACTAAAACAAACTAAAACTCCAGCAAACAACTTACAGCAAGCAACAACAAAGAATAAATATGTAGATGTATTTATCTATTCCCACCCGATCTATCCAAAACAAAAGGCTTTAGGAAAAAAAAGAAAATAATACTACAAGATATGCCGTGACCGAGGATCAAACCTGGGTCTGTCAGACCCCAAACCCGCTCCTACACCATTGCCCCATCTTGGCTTTCATACATTGCTCGTCCATCGCACAATAAGAAAACAAATACAACCAAATAGTTTCGATGATGTGGAAAGTATTCATACAGTAAATAAGTTACAATATACAAATAACTAGTGCCATTCCGAGAACTATAATATGCTCTGCTGAAGAGCTTTTCCAGAGTGCAATGTACCATTTCCATATAAGGTATGAACTGCAGCGAGGACCTTCCATCTCTGCAAGGGATTGCCTCTGCTTGAACCACTTTTATGACGTCAGAGTGTACAAGACACGTCAGAGCGAACAGTCTTTGACCAATCAGAAAATTAAGGTGCAATTCCTCTGTTCAACCCATAGGGTTACCGTAAACGATTTAAATTAATACGCACAAATATGCGAAGATTAACACAGACATTGTGCTATACAACATTCTAGACACATTCTAGGGAGTTTATCAGCTAAAAAAAGTTAATTTGGAGTTTAGTTCCTCTTTAAAGGTTCAGTATGTAGCTTTTTTTTATAAACATATTTCTTCTCTCTGTCACTATTTTTTGACAGAGTGATGTTAAACAGGTAATCTTTGAGAAATACTATATTCCTCTGGCGTCTCCCGGTGGTTAAAATAGCATTTATAAAAACCAGAGCGGCCCGTGTTTAACCAGCCAATCAAAACAGAGTTATTTTCATGAACGAGCTCCCCCCGCCCTTCCCCCGCCTCTCCCAGCTGCTGCGCGCATCCGCGCACGTTCCCGTCTCAGTAGCTGTTTCAAAATGGCGGAGGTGGGTAGCGAGAGCTTTGGGTGCTCAAAGGATTGCAAAGCGATGCAGAGTTAGCAACATTTCTGCTTGAAAAGTAAGTGTCTTTGCTTGAATCATGTGTTACAGGCCCAGCCTTTACCTAGAGAGGGTGGTAGAGAGCTACGAGAGGGGCGGGTAGAAGAAGAGAGTGTGTGTGTGTTAGCTTGAGAGCCTGTAGCTGTGCAGTTCGTGCGTTGTGGTTGTCGTTGCCATCAAGAGGAATAAAGTTCAGCAAGCTTTCATCTGCCTCCTTGTTTTGCCGCCAGCAGAGCAGAATCTATATGGGTTTGTTACCAGCCAAACGAGCTGAAATATAACAAAAAGGTAACACATGTGATAGCGCAAATGCCATGATATTATCTACAACAGGCTAAAACCGTTTTCCGGCCTACAGCTGACGTGATGCTAATGGCAGCAGCTAACTCATTCAACCTCAGTATTGTTTCGATACGTACATTTAGTTATCCTAACTTATTGTATTGTGGATCAGCATGCAGATATGATGAAAGTACTGTAACTGCGCTGTCTGTGTAAGAGAGGCATGATCACAACAACTAGCAATTAGCATATTGTCTGCAGATCATTTGGTGTTCAAAATCGAAAAGTCTGTTAGTTCTACTACACAATAAATGTTGTTGATGCATACATGTCAACCTCTTTGGACGTTTACCTGTATAAAGGGCCTCAAAAATCATTAATTAATTTTTTTTTGGGGGTGTGGCTAGAGCGCACGCTATGGTGTAGACGCACCTGCTCTGAGCTCCCAACCAATTCTTACTATTCAAGCAATATAACGTTTCTAATTTAATTGCATCAGCTAGATGGTTGTATACTACAATCATATTGTGTTTGTGTACTCATGGCTACCAGGAGAGAACAAAAACTGCAGAAAGCAAACGCGGCTGCCGGCAGAGACGCAACTGATGACTCAGCAGAGCCAACGCCCCAGCTGTCAAACACAGAGACATCCGCTATTCTTTCAGCAATAACTGATTTGAGTAAGAAGATGGATGACAGATTTAACAATCTGGAGGCTTCCCTGCAAACTATGCAGGTCACTCTGACTGTCCACGAAGACCGGATTTCTACTTTGGAGGCGACCTGCAGCGACCGTGACGTCACGCTGTCCCAGCTGAAACAACACTGCGCGCAGCTGGAGGAGAATCACAAACTACTCCAACACAAGATCGTCGACCTCGAAGCACGCTCTCGGCGTCAAAATATAAAAGTGGTGGGCTTACCAGAAAGAGCAGAGGGTATCAACCCTGTAAACTTTTTCGCCAACTTTCTGCGTGACTTGCTGGGACCGGCTAACTTCCCCACCACGATAGAGGTTGACAGAGCTCACAGGCTGGGACAGCCCCCGGACGCCGGAGCGCGTCCCCGAGTCGTGATGGCACGGATTCACAATTTTCAAACTAAGGAGAAAATACTGCGGCTGGCACGTGAGAAAACCCCTCTGACATACGACGGGAGACGGATTTTCATCTTCCCTGATTTTCCAGCAGAGATAATTAAGCAGCGCCAGCCATTTGAGGAAGTGAGGAAGAAGCTGAAGGAAGCTGGGATGCGCACTGGATTTCTCTATCCTGCACGGCTCAGAGTTTCTAAAGGTACTGATATTAATAAGATCTTCAACACCCCAGGAGATGCTGATCGCTTTCTGCTCAGCTACCAGGCCACAGAGGAGGGGTGACAGCCGAGCACGTGTCTGTTTGGTATGCGTTGCCTAGGTGACAACAACAATATGACGTCACCTTGTGACAAACAGCTGAGGTACAGCTGAGGCACAGAATTGTCGGTGTAAAGTTCTGGGTTATTATTTAACAATATATAATTTTTTATTTTATTTATTTATTTAGTCCTTACACCAACATCAGGTTTAATTTTGATTTTTGTTATTGAAATGTTAAAATAAAGTTTATGGTTAGTTATCGGATGGGACATTATAAAGTTTTGTAAGTTGTGTATCTAGTGATATTACTGGTTAAGTTTAACTAGTATAAGACCCCTGAGGACAGTATGTCAGGATTGTACCTCTCACTTTGTTTGGGAAAGTGGGAGTTCGGGGTGGGAAAATGTAAGTTCACTTTATGTGTTTTTCTTAAATTTTTATTTTTCTTATTTGTATTTTGGGCAATTCATAGTGTTACTGTCCACATAATTCAATTTCCAATTGTTTATGGCACCTAGAGGTAGGAAAGAGGGCATTAAATTGGTCAGTTGGAATGTCCGCGGCCTAGGGCAATCAATCAAACGTGCTAAGGTATTTGCACACCTTAAATCATTGGAGGCCGACGTGATGTTCCTTCAAGAGACTCATATCAGACCATCTGAACAGAAATCTTTGTGTTGTAGATGGGCAGACAAAATATATCAGTCAACATTTTCCAGCAAAGCTCGTGGGGTTGCAATTATTATTCGGAAAAACATACCTTTTAAACATATTTCAACACTTTGTGATCAGAATGGTCGATATATCATTGTAACAGGTTATCTTTATTCTACTCATGTAACATTGTTAAATATTTACGGACCCAATATTGACGACCCAGCTTTTTTCAGAAAAACCTTTGAAAGGTTGTCTGACCTTTCAACCACAAATTTAATAGTTGCTGGAGACCATAACGTGATACTCGATCCCTGTCTTGACAGGTCAGCTAGCAAAATAATCAGTCCCTCTAATGCTTCTACTGTTCTAAACAATCTTATTGCCACTAATAACTTGGTTGACATTTGGCGGCTCCAACACCCGACAGATAGAGAGTACTCTTTTTTTTCTAATAAACACAAATCATATTCTCGTATTGATTATTTTTTATTGGATGCTAAAATCATATCAAATGTAATAAACACTAAATACCATAATATTCTGATCTCAGATCACGCCCCCACCTCAATAATTCTTAACTTCAATAAACCCAGACAGTACTCTTCATGGCATTTCCACCCTTCTCTGCTGGCAGACGAAAATTTTTGTAAGCATATGTCGGAAAAAATTACAGAATATCTTGAGATTAATGACACCTCAGATGTTACTGATTCAGTCCTGTGGGAAGCATTCAAGGCTGTTATACGAGGCCATATTATTGCATATGAGGCGGCTTTGAAAAAATCAAGCAAAACTCGTTTAGAAGAAATTGATTTTGAGATCTCACAACTAGAATCATTGTATAGAAGCACAAGTAACTCTCAAACACTACAAAATATTCTCAACCTTAAATATGAATATAATAACATTTTATCACGCCAGGTTTGTGACCAGATCTTACGACTCAGGAGGCAGTATTTTGAACTTGGGGACAAACCCCATACACTTCTAGCTCGGCAGCTTAGGGGGCAACAGGCCAGTAGAGCTATTCATAAAATAAAATCTCACTCAGGAGTACTCCAAACTGACCCAAAGCTGATAAATGTTCGATTTAAAGAATATTACGAAGAGCTTTACAGATCTATGTCCACAGGTGATGTGGACAACTGGTTAAAAAATGTAAACATACCGAAGCTGGATGAAGCCTCTCGTGAAGCCCTTAACGCAGAAATATCAACAGCAGAAATATTTAATGCAATCAGATCGATGCAAAGTGGGAAAAGTCCTGGACCAGATGGAATTGGCATTGAATTTTACAAGAACTTTGCTAATCAAATTGTTCCAATTCTACATAGAATGTTTTTACACTCAATAAAATCGGAAGGCCTCCCTCCAACCCTATATGACGCCAATATCTCATTACTGTTGAAGCCGGATAGGGATGAAACAGAGCCTTCATCATATCGTCCAATTTCCATGCTTAATCTAGATTTTAAGATACTCACTAAAATACTTGCAAATAGATTAATTAAATGTATAGAAACCATTATTCATACTGATCAGACTGGTTTTATCCCAAATCGATACTCTTTCTTTAATGTTAGACGTGTGGTGGACATTATGTATCATTCTTTTGATAAATCCTCTAAGCAAGCCATCCTGTGTCTAGATGCAGAGAAGGCTTTTGACCAAGTTGAATGGCCGTATCTTTTGAAGGTTCTGGAGAGATTTGGTCTGGGTTCATCTTTTATCTCTTGGGTCCGTATAATGTACTCTCGGCCTACAGCTTCAGTACTTACTAACTTAGATAGGTCCCCCTCCTTCCCTTTGAAAAGAGGTACGCGGCAGGGGTGCCCCCTCTCCCCGCTCCTTTTTGCTTTATCTATCGAACCTTTGGCAATTAGTATAAGGAACCATGTCCTTATTAAACCTATAACATTAGGTGGAATTGATCATAAAATCTCTTTATATGCGGATGATGTGGCCCTCTTTATATCTGACCCTGAACAGTCAATTCCACATTTACTGCAGCTTGTTAATTCATTTGGGAAGGTATCTGGTTATACAATTAACTGGCAGAAAAGTGAGCTTATATCAATAGCTAATGAATTGGATCCATTATTTGTGACAGTTACGCCTTTTAAATTAAATTCTGAATATGTGAAATATTTGGGTATCAAAATTTCAAAAAAACCAAATGACCTTTTCAAACTAAATTTTACAGAGAAGTTGACCAAACTCAAGGAGAATATAGAAAAATGGAGAACTCTACCTTTATCCTTGATTGGACGTGTAAATGCTATCAAGATGGTCTCACTGCCGCAATTTTTGTATTTATTCCAGAACATTCCTCTCTTCTTACCCAAGTCTTTTTTTAAACTTTTAGATTCTATTATCATACCATTTGTCTGGGGGTACAAAACACACAGGATCGCTAAAAGTCATCTTCAAAAATCTAGAGACTGTGGGGGTTTGGGTTTGCCTTGTTTTTTGCACTATTATTGGGCCGCCAATGTCAGAGTTATGGTGTACTGGCAATATGGCTTTGAGAAGGGGGAGAGGTTTACCTCACCTCCTTGGCTAACCATTGAAAAAAGCCTAACCCACAAGACTTCTCTTCCTGCAATCCTCTTTTCATCCCCAAGGCCTTCTGCGGTCTTTAGGAAGGATCATTTTACTTTGTTAAACACCCAGAAGATCTGGAATCAAATTAGAAAACATTGTGCACTCCCGCACATCACAATTTACGCTCCAGTTTGGCAGAATCATGACTTTTTGCCATCTCTTACAGATACTGCCTTTAGAGAGTGGAGTTGTATGGGTATTGTCTGTTTAGAGGATCTTTATGTTGATGGACATTTAGGCTCCTTTGAACAATTGCAATCCAAATTTTCTATTGCAAAATCTCAATTTTTTAGGTATTTACAAATGAGACATTATATCCAACAAGTTACAAAGTCATATAAATTACCATCTGAGAAAAATGTATTGTTAAAATCTCTCCTAGGCCCTCCTGAAGCAAAACATTTGATCTCTGAGTTGGTTCGCTTTTTCTCAGGCACTTTGGATTTTTCCACGAGTAAAATTAAAAAAGCCTGGGAAGGTGAGCTTGCTATTGAGATCGAGGATGAAACATGGGATGAAATATTAAAGAACATCAAGTCTTGTTCAATTAATGCCAGGCTTCAACTGATTCAGTTTAAGGTAGTTCATAGATTACATTATTCTAAAACAAAATTAAATAAATTTTTTCCTAATCTTTCTTCACTTTGTAACAGATGTCAAGCAGCAGAAGGTACTCTAGCCCACCTTTGGTGGTTTTGTCCAAATTTACATAATTTTTGGTCTCTTATCTTTCAATGGTTTTCATCTGTCTTTAACATCACTGTCACACCTGATCCTGAAACTGCTCTGCTGGGGTACTCCAACACCTTGAAAAACCTAGATTGTAACATGCGTATTGCTCTAACTTTTTGTACGATGATTGCAAAAAGGTGTATTCTGAAACTATGGAAGTCTGATTTAGCCCCTAAATTTGAGACCTGGCTGAATGAACTCATAAGTATTCTGCATGTGGAAAGACTGAGATATGAACTTTCTGGTAACACTCTTAAGTTTTCAAGAATATGGAATCCAGTGTTGGAATATATAAAAGACCAATAATGCTCCTTTTATTCAACCACATTACTTCAGTGTCTTCTTGATAAAATGGACAGTTGAGTACGGTAATATACTGTAATTGTGAATCTTGCCCAATCATTTCATTTATTTATGTATCTATTGGTTATGTTTACTTTATATATTAGTTGCTTGTCTTTTGTCCCCTTTTTCTGTTGTTATTGTTTTTGTTTTGTCTTTTTATTTTTTTTATATATAAATGTACTTGAAAATCTTATAAATAAAGTGTTTAAAAAAAAAAATCATTAATTTTTGGAATAAAATCTGTAAAACTTGCGGTGGGGTGGACGAGTTTGTCTGCTGCGGTCATGAGCCTGCAGTGAAGCAGGATGAAAGGAGAGCGTAAAAAGTTCAAATTTTACTTCTAGCAGCAGAACAGGATGGAAGATGGCTGTTTGATGCTATTTTTTAAATCATCCTACATGCTTTGATATGTTAGATAAATTTGTCATTGTGTGATAAATGTGTTGAAAAGAATATCTGATTATTGTTTGAACTACATTATATGTTTTTATGCAGAGATGATGACTTTGGGGAAGGTCTGAGAAGTACAGTAGTGAATTTGGGGAGACTCCCATTCAGGTTTTGGAAACAAGGTAAGTAAGGGGAAACTGTATTTATGTCAAGATTATTTTATGGTTTGCACTGCAACTAATATAACTGTGATCATAATATTATTACACAATTTTAAAATGTAGATGGTAAGGTTGTATGTCTAATATTGTTTATGAAATGTATTTCCACCAGATATTACGGTAGGCAGAAACAAAAACCAAAGTTTAATAGTTGTTTTTATATAATCCATCCATCCATCCATTTTCTTCCTCTTATCCGGGGTCGGGTCGCGGGGGTAGCAGCCTAAGTAGGGAGGCCCAGACTTCCCTCTCCCCAGCCACTTGGAGCAGCTCCTCCGGGGGAATCCCAAGGCGTTCCCAGGCCAGCCGAGAAACATAGTCCCTCCAGCGTGTCCTGGGTCTTCCTCTGGGTCTCCTCCCGGTGGGACATGCCCGGAACACCTCACCAGGGAGGCGTCCAGGAGGCATCCTAACCAGATGCCCGAGCCACCTCAACTGGCTCCTCTCGATGTGGAGAAGCAGCGGCTCTACTCCGAGTCCCTGGATGACTGAGCTTCTCACCCTATCTCTAAGGGAGAGTCCAGACACCCTGCGGAGAAAACTCATTTCAGCCGCTTGTATCCGAGATCTTGTTCTTTCTGTCACAACCCAAAGTTCATGACCATAGATGAGGGTGGGAACGTAGATCGATTGGTAAATTGAGAGCTTTGTCTTTCGACTCAGCTCTCTCTTCACCACGACAGACCGGTACAGCGCCCGCTTCACTGCGGGTGCTGCACCTATTCGCCTATCGATCTCACGCTCCAGTTATTATATAATGTATTTGTTCATTGTTATGGCTTTTCTGTGCTGCAATTTTAGTGGTCATAAAATTAGAATAATACAGACGCACAATATTGACAATAAATAACTTTGAAGCTTATTTTTTTATTATTTTATTTTTCTAACCGCGTCACAGAAAAAGTACAACTTTATAAATTTAAGAATTTTTAAAAAGATGACTTAATTAAAATTCTGTGTTCATGTATAACATACGTACTTGCACTGAACGTACGTATTTTAGTGCGTGTTAAAAATATGATTTTGTCTTTATTTTCGAGTTAGTCTCAATAACTTTTATTGGGAAAATTTATTGAACTGGTATCCAAGTACATGTTTTTTTCTGTCCTAATCAAAATTGAATATCCATCCATCCATCCATCTTCTTCCGCTTATCCGGGGTCGGTTGGTGTTGGTCGCATATCGCTTTCCCCCCTAAGAAGCCGGATAGTGGACCAGAATTGCCTCAATGCCGTACGGAAGTCATTCTCCATGGCCTCTCCGAACTCCTCCCATGCCCAAGTTTTTGCCTCAGCAACCACCCGAGCCGCATGCCGCTTAGACTGTCGGTACCTATCTGCTGCTTCCGGGGTCCCACAGGCCAAAAAGGCCCAATAGGACTCCTTCTTCAGCATGACAGCATCCCTCACCGCCGGTGTCCACCACCGGGTTCGAGGGTTGCCACCACGACAGGCACCAACAACCTTGCGGCCACAACTCTGATAAGCTGCCTCGACAATAGAGGCGCGGAACATGGCCCACTCTGACTCAATGTCCCCCGCCTCCCTCGGAACGTGTTCAAAGCTCTCCCGGAGGTGGGAGTTAAAGCTCCGTCTTACGGGAGACTCTGCCAGACGTTCCCAGCAGACCCTCACAATACGTTTGGGTCTGCCAGGTCTGACCGGCATCCTCCCCCACCATCGGAGCCAACTCACCACCAGGTAGTGGTCAGTTGACAGCTCCGCCCCTCTCTTCACCCGAGTGTCCAGGACATGCGGCCGCAGATCAGATGAGACGACAACAAAGTCGATCATTGAACTGCGACCTAGGGTGTCCTGGTGCCAAGAGCACATATGTACACCCTTATGCCTGAACATGGTGTTCGTTATGGACAATCCATGACGAGCACAGAAGTCCAATAACAGAACACCACTCGGGTTCAGATCAGGGGGGCCGTTCCTCCCAACCACACCCCTCCAGGTCTCACTGTCATTGCCCACGTGAGCGTTGAAGTCCCCCAGTAGAACAAGGGAGTCCCCAGGAGGCGCAATCTCCAATACCCCCACCAAGGACTCCAAAAAGGGTGGGTAATCTGCACTGCCGTTTGGCGCATAGGTACAAACAACAGTCAGAGCCTGTCCCCCTACACGTAGGCGAAGGGAGGCTACCCTCTCGTTCACCGAGGTGAACCCCAACGTACAGGCACCAAGATGGGGGGCAACAAGTATGCCCACTCCTGCTCGGCACCTCTCACCAGGGGCAACTCCAGAGTGGAAGAGTGTCCAACCCCTCTCAAGGAAACTGGTTCCAGAGCCAGAGCCATACCATACCATACCATACCATTTTATTTATAAAGCACTTTAAACAGGAACAAGTCCACACCAAAGTGCTGGACAAACAAACACGCAACAGGCAACACAGACAATGAAGCACAACACGAAAAAC
>JBBPBX010049528.1:5294-16529 GCA_038048925.1 Garcialebias charrua
TATATATGTATATATATATATATATAGTTATATATATATATATGTAGTATATATATATATATATATATATATATATTATATATACTGTATGTATTATTACAGTATCTGAATATGTATACATAATGTGTGTGTGCATCTTTGGTTGTATCTTGCTAAACATATATTAAAGTACAGTATTGTATTTGTATTCCACCAAAATTATTTAAATATGCTAAACTATACGTTCCTATACATGCAGTTTTAATAGCTGTATGCCTAAAATTTAAATATGTGACAATGGGATTACTATTCAGCGTGTTATGATTGATTAAATGCGCTGATACTTTATTGTGCCAGCCAAATAAATAAGGCTGAGTGGAGCGGACGACAGCGCCAAGATGGCTGCCCTAAATCTCGTCAGCTCCAATAGGCGAGAGCGGGCCATGCGGTATCTAGTGTTCTATATATGATATCTATGCTAGACCGTCCCCCCCCAAAAAAAATCACAGCCGTGGACTTCCGGTCTACGTGGTCTTTGAAAGACCCGGGACAAGTCAACAAAAGGACAAAAGGGTCCTTGGTATGCAGCATAGTAGATATAAATTTATGTTTAATATCTATGGTATGCAGCCGTTGGATTTCACATTCAGGTCTTCCATTTCCGGTTCCGCCCGTTCATTAACAACAAAATAAAAGCTTGTCTTTGGTTTTAGCAAAAACCAAAACGTACCCATTTTTTAAATTTTGCAATTGCCGTTTTTCTAATTTCGTTTTAAAAACGGAAAAACAAAAAAACATCCGTTTTTCGATTTTCATTATTTGTTTTTGAAACAAAAAACAAAAAACCATCCGTTTTTCAATTTTCGATTTTGTTTTGAAAACCAAAATCCAATGACCAAAAGATACACGGACCCTCCATTCACACAAACTATCCTGTCATCCTGGCACCTCCCGTATGCTCTCTTTGGTTAAGACTCATTTCTGGTGGCCCACACTCACCCAAGATGTCAAGTCCTACGTTTCAGCCTGTCCGACCTGTGCTAGGAACAAGACTGGTAATCAACCTCCTGCCGGACTCCTGCAACCCTTGCCCACGCCCGGCCGTCCTTGGTCTCATATTGCTGTTGACTTCGTCACAGGTCTACCCCCTTCTGAAGGTAATACCGCCATCTTCACCATCATCGACCGTTTTTCAAAGGCTGCTCATTTCATTCCCCTACCAAAGCTTCCCTCTGCTTCTGAGACGGCTCACCTCCTTGTCACACATGTGTTCCGCATTCATGGTATCCCCTCTGATATTGTGTCAGATCGGGGGCCCCAGTTTATCTCGCAGGTCTGGAAAAGTTTTTGCACCACTCTGGGGGCTACAACAAGCCTCACTTCAGGTTACCACCCTCAATCGAATGGTCAGGCTGAGCGGTGTAATCAGGAACTTGAGACCGCCCTCCGGTGCGTCGCCGAACGTAACCCCTCATCCTGGAGCAAACATCTGATTTGGGTTGAGTACGCCCACAACGCTCACAAATCCTCTGCCATAGGTATGTCCCCGTTCGAGGCTTCTCTTGGATACCTTCCCCCCTTGTTTCCCAGTCAGGAGATCAACGTTCCGGTTCCATCTGTCCTACACCATTTCCGCCGTTGCCGGCGGGTCTGGCGGGAGACGAAGGCAGCCCTCTCACGCACAGCTGCTCAGAATAAAGTGTTTGCTGACCGCCGTCGCTCTACGGCTCCTATATACAAGGTGGGTCAGAAAGTCTGGCTCTCCACTAGGGACATTCCTATTAGGGGCACCACGAGGAAGTTGGCTCCTCGTTTCATCGGACCTTTCCCGATCACGAGGATTGTCAACCAGTCTGCGGTTCGTCTTCAACTCCCCTCGTCTATGCGGATTCACCCCACGTTCCACGTCTCTCAGGTCAAGCCGGTCTCCGAGAGCCCTCTGTGCCCGCTCTCCGACCTTCCTCCTCCTGCCCGGTTGATCGACAACCACCCGGCCTTCACTGTCCGGGCCATTTTGGACGTCCGTCGCCGTGGTCGAGGTTTCCAGTACCTGGTTGATTGGGAGGGTTATGGACCTGAGGAGCGGTCTTGGATTCCCCGCTCGTTCATCCTGGATCCCAGCCTCATTACTGCCTTCTTCAACGCCCACCCGGAGAAGCGTCGCGGACCGCCCGGAGGCGTTTCTTGAGGGGGGGGTACTGTCGGAATCCCACTGTCTGCAGCCCTTTCCAAGATGGCCGCCCCTTTCCAAGATGGCCGCCAATTGACACCAGCTGACGGTCATCCATCTGATGAGGAGCTCCACTACTTAAGGCTGCAGTCCAGTGAGATCCAATGCTGGAGCATTGTACCTCAATCGGTATTTATGACTTCAGCCAGTGAATATCAATCTGTTAAGAGTTCTTACCTTTTGATCTTGTGTCCACAGTTTTTGTGAATCCTTGGATCCTGATTCCCATTCTGCCAGTTCCTGCCTTGTTGCCACTCGCCTGCCAAACCACTCTGGAGTCCTGAGTCCTTTCAGAACCTCGACCCAACATCCCCCTGTAAGATAACAAACAGAGCATCAGTTTTAGATCCACCTATCCCACCAGAAGGACCCTGACCCTGTTCTCTCTTCCAGGCACTCCCAAGACCCCAAGTGTTCCATTTCACCTGTACATAATAAACACTGTTATAATTGTTACTCTTGAGTTTTGCCTCTGTTCTGGTCTCGTACCACTCTGGGTTCAGTCGGTCCTTACAAGCCCACGTGGTAACGGGAGTGTTTGCACCTTGTTCAGACTTTATTTGTAGCAAAGTAAAAATGGCTGATAACTCTGTTGCATGCACAAACCATGGTCTCCCTGCTGTGAGTGACATCAAATCATGTATGTCGTTGCACGTAAGCACGAATAAAACTCATAAAACAGCACATCCCTGTTTCATTGACGTTCAAAAAACAACAACAACAACACACCAACACAAATAATGTCAACAGTACGGGCCTCTCTGGTCTGTCAGCCGTCATAAAGGGGGGGGCACATCCCCCTCCCTCACAGCTCATGGGGTGCCAACCTATTCAATAAGCCCCAACAGGGTGCCGCAGGACCTGTCTCCAGAAGACAGACCCAGAGACGTCTGTGAACAGACCCTACACCTTTCGCGGAGACAGGTGGGAAAGGGCACGTATCCCAGCCCCCGCTCCATTATGAGCAAGGGGCCGGCTAATACACTAACCAGACGAACACGTGACAGGTTCACACCACAGGAGAGCACGTCGGAGGCCCCAAGGCAGACACAATTTTCACACCCTCAAAGCAATGGATGTGATCACGTTACTGTGTGTGTAAAAGAATCGGAGTCGAACCAGAATTTTCCTCCTGACTTTGAAAGGAAACTGGGCTCCTTATCAACAAATTATCTTGAATCTGCCGGTCACAAAGGACCATCCCCACGTTCACACGTTGCTGCTGCTCCTTTATTATTCATGAAGGACACACAACGCTCGAGCGGTGGAAGAGCAGCACGTGTTTTTACTCACAAAGCTGCGTCAAACTTGTCCCCACATAACAGTATCCCACTGGGTGGGACTACATTTGGAATCAGGAGATCTGCTTGTTTACAAAAGCAGCAGCCCCTCAATCCAATAAATCCTATTTCGGAGGGAAACAGTAGCTTTCCTGTTCCGACTCAATCTACTAAAATTAATGGACTTCATCTGTCTTCGAGGAGACTCGATCAGGAAAGTCTGTTAACACATTAACGTGGAGGCCCACTCCCCAACTTGGTTGATCCTCAAAGACTCACACAGGAAGTCGCAGTCCAGCTGCTTAATAATAATAATAATAATAATTAATTCAATTTATAACGCACTTTTCATTACTGAAAATCTCAAAGTGCTACACATATATTGAATGCTACACACATTCATAAACCGGTGGCGGCAGACTACCATGCAAGGTGCTTTCCAGTCCTACCGGGAGCAACTCAGGGTTAAGTGTCTTGCCCAAGGACACAACGACACATGGTGCGGGTCCCGGGAGTCGAACCGTCAACTTTCCGATCGGGAGACGACTGCCATTACCACTACACCACGGCCGCTTAGGCCAAGATCTGGAATTAATTCCAGCCTGTTAGCTGAAAAGGACAGGCTGATGGCTTCGGGCCTGCCTGAGAATGTGGTGAAAACCATACAAAATGCCCGTGTCGGGTCAATACAGTCTCTATACGTACAAAAGTGGCGCATCTTCGAAGCCTGGTGCTCAGAAAGAAATATAATTTCTTATGCTTGCGACCTGGCTCAACTACTAACATTCCTTCAGGATTTACTGGAAAAGGGTCGTTCTTATTCAACGATTAAGGTGTTCCTTGCAGCTATCTCTGCCTGTCACAAAGGTTGGGGACACAGGACTCCTGGAGTACATCCAATCATAATGAGATATATGAAAGGTGTACTTCGAACTAAGCCACCCAGTAGGACCTTGACCCCTGGTTGGGATCTTGGCCTGGTCTTGGGGGCTCTTTTGGATCCGTCATTTGAGCCTCTGAGCGAGATTAAGATAGATTTTCTATCTTATAAAACTGCTCTTCTCCTGGCTCTTTGCTCGGCGAAACGCGTGGGTGACCTCCATGCATTGTCTGTACATCCAATGTGTACTAGATTTTCCCCTGACGGGTCAAAGGTCACACTAAGGCCTAATCCCGCATACGCTCCCAAGGTTTTGACTCTGAACCTTAGGAGTCTAGACTTTGATCTCTCCTCCTTTCCTCCTGACCCTGTCCTTACTCAGGAACAAGAAAGGCTACAGGCTCTCTGCACAGTGAGCGCTTTACGTATCTACATGCAGAGAACAGATGAATGGAGAAAAACAAACCAACTGTTCGTATGCTTTGCCACTCTTGCTATAGGAAAGGCCCTATCAAGACAAGGCCTCTCACATTGGGTGACGGAGGCCATTAAAAGGGCATACGATAGCAAAGGTCAACAAGTGCCCCCTGGAGTCCATGCTCACTCAACCAGGGGCTTGGTCACTTCATGGTCATTGTTCAAGGGCGTGTCAGCTGCAGACATTTGTGCTACTGCGAACTGGAGCTCTTTAAACACTTTTGCAAAGTACTACAGTTTGGATGCTACTGCGTGTGATGTCACTCAGGTTGTTCTTTCTAATACACAATAGAAAGTAGCTTTGAGATGCCTTCTGGTCAAGGGCAGACATTCACACTAACAGGCATTTCACTGAGCATTTCAAGGGCGTGAATGAATTACGTTCCCATAGCAAGTATGTTGCACCGAGAGACCGAACTGAAAGGGAACTGAAAGTTATGCACCATAACTCATGTTCCCTGAAGGAAGGGAACGAGGTGCAACATAGCTGGCCCTTTTCAATGCTGAAAGCTCGGTGAAGTGCAATTTTGGAGACAGTTGGAGGGGCATCAGTCGCCTAAGTACCTAAAGGGCGGTACCTCTGGCGCGGGGTGACGCCCCATGCCGTAAAAGGCGTGAATGTATTCCTTCAGGTAATTGCGTGGGGGCGCAATTCCCATAGCAAGTATGTTGCACCTCGTTCCCTTCCTTCAGGGAACATGAGTTATGGTGCATAACTTTCAGTTTTTTTCTCTGTTGACTAAAACTGTAGAAACAAATAATGTGGTGGGACATCATTTATTCACATGGACTGTTTCATGTAAGAATTATACATTTTGCAACCTTATTTTCCGGTGTATAGGTCGCACCTTTTTATGTTTTTTTTTTTAAGGCCTGCGACCTATACTCAGGTGCGACCTATATATGGCTTGTTATCACTTTCGGTGAAACAAATTTTTAAATCCAGCTCATTTCACAATTACGTTCATTTATTAAGGAAAAGTTCAGCTCAGACATATATTTGCTATAATTTTTATCAAACAAATAATTGTTTTTAAGTGTTAATCTTCTTAAAAGCCTTGCTGTGCGCTCCTGTGGCAGACATTTGCAGCAGAGCTAAACGTAGGTGCGACCTATACACCAGTGCGACCTATCTAGGGATTTTTCCAATCTATTGGTGATAATTGGACAATGCGACCTATACACAGGTGCGACCTATACACCAGAAAATACTGTACTTAAAGCTGTAGTATGTAGTTTTTGGAACACACTGGAACTTAGAAAAATTTTGAACAGAGACACCTTTCTGGTCCCTCCCCCTTGCTCTCGGCTGACCTGCAACTCACCCTCCTTAGCTCCTCCTCCACAGCATGGCCTGTCTCGTGACTGGCCAGGCGAGGTTGGGACAGGCGGGGGATGGGCGTGAGAAGCTTGTTCATGAACCAACCTCTGTTTTTATTGGCTGGTTAACGGCGGGTCACTGTGGGTTTTTAGAAATGCTTGTAGTACCACTGGGAGAAGCCAGAGGACTATAGTTTTTTTTCCAGAGATTACCTGTCTAACATCAGTCTGTCAGGAGATAGTGACAGAGTGAAGAAATATGTTAAAAAATATATTTTTAGAAAAGTTACATACAGCGGCTTTAATGGTTTATTTATACATTTATTTATTTATTTTGTTCAATGATGTTTATGACATGAAATGCCATGACAATTACGGCAACGGTTAAGGGGATTTTTCAAATCTTATGAAGTTGGATTTAGTAGAAAGTTTACAAACTGTCTTATTTATTGTGTAAACCTGTTTGAAAGACCTCCGTTTGGAGAAACAACATCTTAATTTTCATACTGATTGATGCTCTGACAGCTAGCCTGAGCAGGGCCAAACCCAAAGTGGATTGCTGCTGTCTTGAAACGACTCCAGCCTAAAAAAGTTATAGCAACTCATGCAATCATTAATTTATGAACATATACTGTACTGTACATGGCTGCCAATTTTCAATTGCACTGGTATACCAGCAAAAATATTGTGATTTTTATTTAGGTGTTGCACAGGAAGTGCTACAGCTGGAAGTGCTACAGCTAGTTGCTACCACTTGTTCTTGAATGAAAGAGAAACAATTCTACCAAATAACAATGGAATGCAACATCAACAGCAATGTAAAGGTTTTTAAATAGTGTCATGACTGGCTATGAAATGGTTGAAAGTAAAGCTGTTTTGTAAAGAATACACTTTGGCTTTGGCCCTACTCAGACTAGCTTTTAACTTATCAGTTAGATCAGAATTAAACTATATTTCTCCAAAATGAGGTTGGTCAAAGATCTATCTACAAAATGTATGATAATAATTGTTCATAACCTTTCAAAAGATTTTTCTTTTTGGTCAAAACTAGTTTTCTGTATCAGCATTGTTTTTTTTGTTTTTTTTACATATACAACTCACACAAACATGTCATCATATTTATACATACACAGAAACCTATGTACACACGTAAGTTTCAAAAAATACATTTATGTAATTATCCATCAATAATTTTCTCAGGGGAAATATAGTCCTTCCAGTAACTGCAGATAATGAAATACATATTTCCAAAGCTGAATGTGGAGTTTGTGACATATGTATTGGTTCAACATATCTTCATCTTGTCTTCTATTTTCTCTCGAAGGGCAGCCTCATACAGCAGGCAAAACAAGGGAAAAATCCCGGGGAGCTCAAAAAGGCTGTCTCTTCATGAAAAATAGATTTGCTCTATAAAAAGATCCCACAATCTATACCCTTCAGTCATTTTGAGTTGGTTTTGCAACTGCTGACAATGACACGGGCGATGCGAAAAAAGGGAAAAGATACAAGATTAAACTGTATGGAGACATAAAATCAAACTTCTCCCTTAATTTGTATATGGATGTCCCTGATGCATGCAAACCCAACTATTATTGATGTTTTTAGTTTTATACACGTCTCAGCTGCTCTCTGTACTACTGAATCTGTCACATCTCAAAGCAGACAATATAAGAATGTTCTCTCAGCATGCCATGTCACACAAGAAGTTAAAAAACAATATTCAGATAACAGCTTATTATGAAAATTAAACCAGCCACTAGGGAGCACAAGCCAGTGTAATAATTAATTCAATTTATAACGCACTTTTCATTACTGAAAATCTCAAAGTGCTACACATATATTGAATGCTACACACATTCATAAACCGGTGGCGGCAGACTACCATGCAAGGTGCTTTCCAGTCCTACCGGGAGCAACTCAGGGTTAAGTGTCTTGCCCAAGGACACAACGACACATGGTGCGGGTCCCGGGACTCGAACCGCCAACTTTCCGATTGGGAGACGACTGCCATTACCACTACACCACGGCCGTGTATCTCTTGTGCCGGTCCCAAGCCTTGGTAAATGGTGAGGGTTGTGTCAGGAATGGCATCCGATGTAAAACCCTTTTGCCAAAACCATAATGCGAGCTCATCAAAGTGAAACCATACCGGATCGGTCGAGGCCCGGGTTAACAACGACCGCCACCGGTGCTGTTGACAAACAGGGTGCCAGTGGAAATTGTGCTACTGTTAGTCGAAGACCCCAAGGAGCGAAACGTGTCAGGAGACAGAGGGAGAAGAGGAAAGTGAGGATGCAGAGGACAGAGTGAGGTGGAGGGGGATGACTCGCTGTGGCGACCCCTGAAAAGGGAAACGCAGAAAGAAGAAGAAAAAGAAGCTTATTATGGAAATTACTTACCAAGCGTTCATTGAAGGGCAACATAAAACTGCCCAAAATTCTGACCAGAGCACTCACTCCCACTCTCTCTGTCCGACGCTGGCCGATCCATCAATGGAGGTGAGTTAATTGTCAGAAATTTTTTCAGCTGCTGCATCACATGTTCACAGAGCGTAACACTGATGTTGTGCCCTCCAGTTTCTGTTAGAACATCTCCCAAAGCCCAAAGAAGATAAACCCAAGTAGCAAAATGGGGGAGACCATGTCTATCTGGTCATTTGGTCAAAACTCAAAGATGCTGTTTTGCAAGATCTCCCAACATTTCATGAGATTTTGTGTAAATTATTTGATAACACTTACAATAACGTATGTTGTGGATAAGGATGGGGCCAATCCGATCCAGTATCAGTATCCGATACCAGCATAATTTAAAGGGGACCACAGATGCAAAATTTACCTTTTAATGGTTTTTTTTTTACTCTACTTTGGGAATTTACTTCTTTAAAAAACAGTCCTAGGGCCAAAGAAATGCACCCAGTGGTATATTTACTCTAAGTAGTTCCCTTTCAGTCATGTTCTCTCGGTGCAACATACGTGCTATGGGAATTGCGCCCCCGCGCAATTACCTAAAGGAATACACTCACGCCTTTACGGCTAGGGGCGTCACCGCCGCTCCAGAGGCCCCGCCCTCTGGTTACTTAAGCGGCGTGCGCCCCTCCATCTTCCTCTTTTTTGCCCTTCACCTCGCTTAAACCTGAACTACCTCTTCACGGGACTTCTCTGGTGCTTTCATCGCTCATTCGAGGTGAGCTCGCTCCCTACACAGAGCGCACAGAGAATTATTTCCTGCGTACTGCTGGACTAGCAAGCCTAGTCCAGCATTTTTCCACCTAACCACAAAGTTTTCTCTCCTCTCTCTACAGACTGCTTCGAGACGGCGCTAACTACGCCATAAAAAAAAAAAGGAGGCTGCCTTGCTACGTCAAGCTAGCAGGCTGGCCAGCGAAAGCAACACGACAGAGGAGACATCTCAAGAAAGAAGAAGGAAAATTCTGGAAGGACTCGCTCGCCTCGTCTCGGACAGAATGGCTCCGGAGAAGGGAAAGCGAAAAGCGAAACTTCCAAGGAAAACCACCGCGGCGGCGAGCCCCACTTTGCGCGCCTGCCCAAGTGGCTGTGGCTTTTATCTCGCAGCGACGGACACCCACGAGGCCTGTCCAGTCTGCCTGGGAATGCTTCATGCAAAAACTGCGTTGAACGCACCTGATTTTAGCCCACATTGCAACATCATGATGGATGCGATGCTGCGACATCGGGTCGACCTTGTCGCCAAAGACATGGGGACCTCGGCCACGTCTGCGGACGCAGACACCACAGAGCCTCTCACCCCCACACCGGAGTAGGAGAGTATGGCTCTACACGACAGCACGCGGGTTGAATGGGGCGACACCCCCGATGCGTTGGCCAACATGGTGGACCTGACTGTCGAATTCGACACCCGTGGTATGATGAACGACAACGAGTTATCCATCTTGGCCTTGGGTGAATTTTCAATGGAGGAGATGGATGTAGAGGTGGAGGATCAGGGTGACGCACTCACCCAGACTCCCCTACCCGCGCTCCCGCACACGGACTCTTCCATCCCTGCTCTGTTTGAACTGTGCCACAGAGCAGCGGACGTGCTACAAGTGCATTGGCCTGAACCCCCTCCTCGCCAACAGGTTACGAGGCTAGCTGGAAATTACTTTTATTCAAAGCAGCAGGCTGCCACGAGGCAGAGGATGCCTGTGTTCCCAGACTTCCTCACGGAACTGACATGCACCTGGACTCACCCACGAGCCCCTATGCTTCTACCCCTCTCACAATTTCTCGACGTGGACGGGATGGACGAGGTGGGTTTAGCTAACGTGCCTCAAATCGAGGACACTCTGGCGTCTCACCTGGCCCCAAATTCTTCAGGAACAAAACCAACTCTCCCCAGCAGGGCCTGCCGGGCCTCGGCGTCTCTCCTTGAGAAATGCTACAGGGCTCAGGGACTCGCGGCGCGCGCCATGAACGCGTCCGCGCTGATGCAAGCCTACCTGGCAGAAAAGCTGCAACAGCTTCAAGTGGCAACGGACAAGCAGGCGGCTGCCGAATTGCTGGAGGAAGCCCGCAGAACAACTGACTTCGTGCTCCGAATGATGGGGACTGCTGCGGTTGCTCAGGGCAGAGGGATGGCGGAAGTGGTCATTGCGACCCGCCATCTCTGGATGACACTGACAGACTTACCCGAGGGACAAAAGGTGCCTTTTCTCCATCACTCGATACAGCCGGAAGGGCTGTTTGGAAAGGCTTTGGAATGGATTCAAACGAAACTGGACCAAAGATGCAAACAAGCAGAGGCTCTCCGGATGGGCATCCCCTGTAGGAGCTTCGCCCCCCCAAGAGGAAATGCAGGGGGAAGACCTTCCCAGTCCAAGCACCACTCGACGACGCGTGCCCCACCGCAAAAGCGGCCAGCGAATGAGGAGGAGCCCAGTCAGAGACCCCCCGTCGGGCCCTCCTCGTACCGAGCATGCCTGGAACAAGAACAGGTTTGTCCCTCGCCAAATGTCCAAACACAGGGCCTCTTCGGCGAGTCGCGACGACAGACAGAAACGGGCCTGATGAACCAAACCTACGTTTTCATGTTACATGGTCACCCGCCCA
>JBBPBX010049529.1:0-25314 GCA_038048925.1 Garcialebias charrua
ACTTGGGTGGGGGACAGCTTTCAGGTTTGGTTTGGACATTACCTTCAGGAGTGTTGGTGTGTCCTCTTCAGACCCAGATGGTCCATGAAATGGGTCTTTGCAGTAACAGGACCTTCTGTTACGCCGTCCTGGCGTCCATCATGGGACAGCTCCTCGTCATCTACTTCCCCCCTCTTCAGAGCATCTTCCAGACGGAGAGCCTCAGCATCTTCGGTGAGAAACACACACAAACGAGGAGACCGGTTCACTGGAAGTGACTAACAGGAAGTGGTTCACTGGAAGTGACTGACAGGAAGTGGTTCACTGGAAGTGACTAACAGGAAGTGGTTCACTGGAAGTGACTGACAGGAAGTGGTTCACTGGAAGTGACTAACAGGAAGTGGTTCACTGGAAGTGACTGACAGGAAGTGGTTCACTGGAAGTGACTGACAGGAAGTGGTTCACTGGAAGTGACTGACAGGAAGTGGTTCGCTGGAAGTGACTAACAGGAAGTGGTTCACTGGAAGTGACTGACAGGAAGTGGTTCACTGGAAGTGACTAACAGGAAGTGGTTCACTGGAAGTGACTGACAGGAAGTGGTTCACTGGAAGTGACTGACAGGAAGTGGTTCGCTGGAAGTGACTAACAGGAAGTGGTTCACTGGAAGTGACTGACAGGAAGTGGTTCACTGGAAGTGACTAACAGGAAGTGGTTCACTGGAAGTGACTGACAGGAAGTGGTTCACTGGAAGTGACTGACAGGAAGTGGTTCACTGGAAGTGACTGACAGGAAGTGGTTCACTGGAAGTGACTGACAGGAAGTGGTTCACTGGAAGTGACTAACAGGAAGTGGTTCACTGGAAGTGACTGACAGGAAGTGGTTCACTGGAAGTGACTGACAGGAAGTGGTTCACTGGAAGTGACTGACAGGAAGTGGTTCACTGGAAGTGACTGACAGGAAGTGGTTCACTGGAAGTGACTGACAGGAAGTGGTTCACTGGAAGTGACTGACAGGAAGTGGTTCGCTGGAAGTGACTAACAGGAAGTGGTTCACTGGAAGTGACTGACAGGAAGTGGTTCACTGGAAGTGACTAACAGGAAGTGGTTCACTGGAAGTGACTGACAGGAAGTGGTTCACTGGAAGTGACTGACAGGAAGTGGTTCACTGGAAGTGACTGACAGGAAGTGGTTCACTGGAAGTGACTGACAGGAAGTGGTTCACTGGAAGTGACTGACAGGAAGTGGTTCACTGGAAGTGACTAACAGGAAGTGGTTCACTGGAAGTGACTGACAGGAAGTGGTTCACTGGAAGTGACTGACAGGAAGTGGTTCACTGGAAGTGACTGACAGGAAGTGGTTCACTGGAAGTGACTGACAGGAAGTGGTTCACTGGAAGTGACTAACAGGAAGTGGTTCACTGGAAGTGACTGACAGGAAGTGGTTCACTGGAAGTGACTGACAGGAAGTGGTTCACTGGAAGTGACTGACAGGAAGTGGTTCACTGGAAGTGACTGACAGGAAGTGGTTCACTGGAAGTGACTGACAGGAAGTGGTTCACTGGAAGTGACTGACAGGAAGTGGTTCACTGGAAGTGACTGACAGGAAGTGGTTCACTGGAAGTGACTGACAGGAAGTGGTTCGCTGGAAGTGACTAACAGGAAGTGGTTCACTGGAAGTGACTAACAGGAAGTGGTTCACTGGAAGTGACTGACAGGAAGTGGTTCACTGGAAGTGACTGACAGGAAGTGGTTCACTGGAAGTGACTAACAGGAAGTGGTTCACTGGAAGTGACTGACAGGAAGTGGTTCACTGGAAGTGACTGACAGGAAGTGGTTTGCTGGAAGTGACTGACAGGAAGTGGTTCGCTGGAAGTGACTGACAGGGAGTGGTCTGCTGTTCAGTTATGTTATATATCAATGCTAATGTTAAATTATTATTTTATATATGAATGTTTCAGTAAAATTATTATTTTATATATGAATGTTTCAGTAAAATTATTATTTTATATATGAATGTTATGTTAAATTATTATTTTATACATGAATGTTTCTGTTCGGTGCCTGGGACGACTTCTGGTGTGACTTGGAGCTTTAGAAGTAAACTCAGTTGAATTGAATACATAGTTCCCATGTGACGTCACATAAGGGGCATTTCCGGGTTGTCCGCCATTTTGGTTGGCGGTACTTCCTTTCCTGACCACTAGTGGCAGCATAGGTTACTGGCTGTGTATCAACCGCAATGATCTGCCCTCCTCGACAACATGCTCCGATCACTTTTAGTCCGGTAAACCAAAATTCTATGTGAATAATTTTGCAAAACTGTGTGTGTTTGAACAGTTTTTTCATGATCTTGCTCCTCTGTTACTGTTACTGATGTTAGCTTAGCAACACTATGCTAATGCTAACCTCCACTTCGTAACACTCACGGCAACAAAGTGTCCCACCCGTGTTTATTGTAGACTCTTTGTTGTTATGAAGCTGCTTGTTAATAATTTATTTTGAACCTTTATTTACCCTGTGACATCCGGCTGACACACACAAATGTTTAAAGCTCCCCTGACATCATCTTTGAACTTTCCATAAAATGGCACAACATATATATATTTTAAGATTGAACTATGATCGTTTTTGCTAAAACAATGTTAAATGAATAAAAATTCCTCTCAAAAATAGTTTAAAATTAGCGCCATTTTTTTACACGGTAAATCCGGGTTTTTCCGGTCACGTGATTGTGACGTCAGATCCGGACTCTGCTCCAACGCGCACATTGAATACAATGGAGAAAGATACAAACGCATCCGTCGAATTTAGCCATTTAAAACTTTAGATTTTAGCGATTTGGCTTCAGTTCGTGAAGAAGAAGTTATTTTGAGTGATCAAAAATCAAACAGCATGGTTTCTTTTGTCCGTGCTGCTTTTTTTTTCAGGAGAGGTTTCAAATTCATGAAGTGAGCAGCAGATGTCAGCAAAGCTATTGTGATACCTCTTACAGAGCACTGTAAGGGTTATCACGATAGCTTTGCTGACATCTGCTGCTCACTTCATGAATAACTTCTTCACGAACTGAAGCCAAATCGCTAAAATCTAAAGTTTTAAATGGCTAAATTCGACGGATGCGTTTGTATCTTTCTCCATTGTATTCAATGTGCGCGTTGGAGCAGAGTCCGGATCTGACGTCACAATCACGTGACCGGAAAAACCCGTATTTACCGTGTAAAAAAAGGCGCTAATTTTAAACTATTTTTGAGAGGACTTTTCATTCATTTAACATTGTTTTAGCAAAAACGATCATAGTTCAATCTTAAAATATATATATGTTGTGCCATTTTATGGAAAGTTCAAAGATGATGTCAGGGGAGCTTTAACGCTTGTAGTCAGTCTGTTTGTCTGCAAAATAGCTCATGGACCCACACGACAATCAAGTCAAGTCATCTTTATTTACAGAGCACAGTTGAAACATAAATTGTTAACAGTAACACGCACTAATGGTAAAACTATGACATTTATAGCAGTACAATTATAATAAAAATGTATAAGAACAGCATTAAAATGAAAACACAGGATAATATACTGTATATACATGTATACTTTTGTTTTCATGTGTGAATAAAGCATTTGGAATGTGTCTGTTCAGAAAATATTACATAAAAAGTAATGTGTTGGGTATAACTTCCAACATTTGAATAATTGCTTCTGTTAAATTTTTATGTTCAGGACAGCCTGACACACTTAAAGTCAGCAGCAGAGGAACAGCAGATAATAGACAAAGATAAATTTACTAAAATCAATATAAAATTGAACATTTATTTTTGTGAATGAGTAAAAAATGTTAGGAGCAACTGTATTTATTTTTTCTACTTTGAGTAGCAAACTTGGAGTCTTATTTTAAACTTTGTGATGCAAAAATTACAATGTTTACTCATCTTTTTTTTTTAAAGGTACAGACGAGTGAAGGGCCGAGTTCCATCCAAAGAAAATATTATAGTCCTGGGTCCAGTCTTGGATTCCGGAGGGGTTCGCTGCTCCAGTCGGGTGGTCCCACATGATGAGGGATCTGTTCATTTGTTTAAAATCAGAAACTGCGCTGGTCTGCATCATTCCTTGTTGAAGAGTGTTTTTGATCTGGTTTATTCTGTAGCCAAATCATTTTCATCCATCCATCCATCCATTTTCTTCCGCTTATCCGGGGTCGGGTCGCGGGGGTAGCAGCCTAAGTAGGGAGGCCCAGACTTCCCTCTCCCCAGCCACTTGGAGCAGCTCCTCTGGGGGAATCCCAAGGCGTTCCCAGGCCAGCCGAGAAACATAGTCCCTCCAGCGTGTCCTGGGTCTTCCTCTGGGTCTCCTCCCGGTGGGACATGCCCGGAACACCTCACCAGGGAGGCGTCCAGGAGGCATCCTAACCAGATGCCCGAGCCACCTCAACTGGCTCCTCTCGATGTGGAGAAGCAGCGGCTCTACTCCGAGTCCCTCCCGGATGACTGAGCTTCTCACCCTATCTCTAAGGGAGAGTCCAGCCACCCTGCGGAGAAAACTCATTTCAGCCGCTTGTATCCGAGATCTTGTTCTTTCGGTCATAACCCAAAGCTCATGACCATAGATGAGGGTGGGAACGTAGATCGATCGGTAAATTGAGAGCTTTGCCTTTTGACTCAGCTCTCTCTTCACCACGACAGACCGGTACAGCGCCCGCTTCACTGCGGACGCTGCACCTATCCGCCTATCGATCTCACGCTCCAGTTTTCCCTCATTCGTGAACAAGATCCCGAGATACTTAAACTCCTCCACTTGGGGCAGGACCTCCTCCCCGACCCGGGGATTATATTGATTATTATATTATATTATATGTATTAAAATACATAAAATCACCCATAGTGCTCATTTCGTATTCAGTTTCAACTGTTTTGAATTTATAATTACAGTATAGCTTTTACTCTGAACTTTATCAGTCTACATGTCAGCATGCTTTTATGTTTTGTACATGTCAATAAAACACTAATCTGGGAAGTTGTCAAAGAACAATCACTACATGTAGGTTTTATTTATGTACCGTAGAACTTCTCATTACTGGGCATTAAATAACATATCTTAATTATTGAAATAAAGAAGGTGAAACTTGGTGCAACTGTTTTATTCAAACTAAAGGTAAGCACATGTACATTTAGCAATGCATGTCACAGCAACACCAAATGTACTTGAAAAGCAGATACATCCATCTTTCATCCATCCAGTTTCATCCATCTCCTGGGACTCAGTACCTTTACACAGAAATACAACACAAAGGGAGAAAACAATTAAAATTATTTCAGGGTTAAAAGCAACATTTAACCAATGGATTAAAAGGAGTTACCAAATTGTAACTTTTCACCACTAACTTTATTAACAAAGGCAGATCATAGTGGAAAATAAATAATATCAGTGACATTTACTGTAAAACGTTAAATACTATGACTGAGCAATAATTACAAATAATTTATTTTGTTAACACTAATTTAAGTATGAAAGGCAGTCATAGGCTAAATAAATAATGTAGTAATGTGAGAAATATCAGCGATCTTTACTAACAAGCTCATCAGTTACGCTGAAGTAGCTATAAAACGATCTCAAAAGTAGCACATATTAGCAGTGCTGGGTAGCGCTAATCCAAAAATTAGTTCCGCTATTTCTAAAGCACTTATTAATTTATTTAGGTCCGTAATTTCAAAAGCACTAATGTCTTATGAAAATTAGGGGAAGCTAATTCTAAACCGCTATTTAAATTCAACAATTGGTAGCCAGCAAGTTATGCAATATTTGCACTAGACTGCCAACTAGTGGTGCATGAACTGTTATACACCTTTATCCTACCTCTTACTCCGATTCGCTCGGGATGTCATCTCCTACAATACACCTTTCGCTCATGGTCCAAAAATTTAAAAGTTGTTTAATGTGTTGAGGATTGCTATTTCGGCTGCTTCTTTGTCTTTTTCTTTTGTTTATTGTAGATTTTTCATTAAAAATGCATCGATAAAGTTATTTTAACTGTTTACTGGAAAACTGAAGTGCTACAATGCATTATGGTCACATGATGAAAGCAAAGCACGGAACCAAACCTTGCCATGCTGTGTTGCTCCATTTGACCACTAGATGTCTGTCTTCATCAGCATAACAGCTTTAAATAATTTATTTTCATTCATTCAACCTGTATTTTATTTTTATTTTATTTTTAAATAATTTCTGCAGTGTTAATTCAATTAACACTGCAGAATCATTTATGATGTTCAAAAAAGCTTTCAGTGTGTAACTTTTATTACTTTGGTATTTTAGTATGTAGCATTTTTATTTCCATTGCCTCCTTTTTCTGTTGCTTTTATTCTATTTTCAGTGATTTATTGTACCGGTTTTTATATTTGACATGCGACTTCAAATTGAAAAGACTCCTCAATTGTCCTTTGATTATCGTTTTTTTTTTTTTTTTGTTGGCATAGGACACACTAGCCTGGCCCTCGCCTTCTTGCACAGCTCCGCTCAATTCTCATTTCCCTTCACTGCACAGTCTGGGACTTCTCCCATAGACAACGATTTCTCCGGCTGATTTTTGACCGGACCAATCAGAGAACAGAAGGGGTGGAGTTTTTGGCCCCTAACCCACGCCCCCACCTGTCCCAGCGCAGCCAGCGAGCAGCCGCATTTTCTCATTCAAAGCGATGCAGGACTGTTTTATATGTGACACAAATGTATTAATTTCCCCATCTTAATCCCTTATCTGGAGTTTTCTTTTGTTTTTTGGCCAAAAGTCAAGTGATCGCTCCCTCCTCCTCCTCTCTCTCCGCTGAGTGCAAAGAATAAGGAAGTGCCTCAGGTTGTCACGAGAGAAAAAAACTCGGGTTTTACGTTGTTGCCCGAGTCCCTGCATATTTTCTGGTCTTCTGGTGTGCTGGACCAGCGCTACATGGTTTTATTTTATATTTTTCAAACGTTTTATTAACATATAAACACAGAATATGCAGGCAGCGAGAGAAAATGCAGCAGGGGGCGGAGCTGATGTCAAGTTCGGCAGAGCACAGAGGGGGAGGGAGCAGAATGCTTTCCCTGTTCAAAATTTTTCTATCCAATGGTTTTGTTCCTCAGGCAGAGGGCACGCCTCCAGCAAGAATCGTTTCTCAATGGAGAAAGTCCAGACCCTAGTTCGAAGCGAAGTGAAGGACAAGGGTCTGGTTTTAACCAGGCTAAGGACACACTGAAAGTACATAGAATTTTCATTCAACATATCTTTCGAGCCAAAAATGAAATAGTCCTTCAGGTGGGGCCACGGGTGAGACTCTACGCTCTCTTCGGTGACTTCCTCAGCCACAGCCGATGAAGATCCTTCTTCCACACGTGGTTCATCCACAGGCCGCTGAGAAACATCCATAATAAGTTGTTCACCCTCCATGTTAAAACTCTTCGTCTGACTCACTCTTCGAAACAAGCAATAAGGCTGCAGAGAAACACACTGGCTGCTAACTTGACCAATCATGTCTTGTCCAGTGTTGGGAACGTTACTTTAAAAAAGTAATTAATTATAGTTACTAGTTACTTCTCCCAAAAAGTAACTGAGTTAGTAACTGAATTACTCACCTATAAAAGTAGTTACCAGGGAAAGTAACTATTGTTTGTTTGGTTGGTTTAAGTTTAGATATATCTACGAATTTAAAGTAGAAATGCTTACATCACCTCAACAGAACATGACTGGTTGACATACTTCAAGTTTTTTCTTCATTACAAAATACAGGTTAACAAAATAATATAACAGTTGTGTTTTCAGCTCTATGTACACACTGTACTGTTCAAGTGTTTTCTTAGAAATAAAAGTACAGTAAACAGTTAAAATAAGTGCTTTGTAGTGTAAAATAAAATCAAACCCTCACACAACTGGTTCTTCAAGTATTTTCTTAAAAACAAAAGAACCATTTTAACAATATGAAGTACTTTTAAAACAGTACTGAAAATCTGAATTACCTGAGCAGAGATGCTTCATCAGATCAGATTACGACATGTACACTTCACATACACGTTCTTGCCTTTTACCTCAAGGAGAGTAAAGTAGTTTCCTTTGCTTATGTGGCTGTCGCGGACACCATTTTGAACAGTGCTAATGGCGAACTACTTTTTAAAATCCAGCAGATTTGACCATTTCGTGAAACTCTCAAGCTCAGAACAACTTGTGCTATAACGTCAGCTATGAAATATATTTTTTCTCAGCAAAGAAATAATTGTTTTTACCGTGTTTTCTTGGAAAGTCCTTAGCTTCTGTGGCCACCGCCATTTTGAAGAGGGCAAATGGCGAACTACTTTTTTTAATCCAGACGCATCGCGTAGGCCGCTGAGAAACATCCATAAGTTCACCCTCCATGTTAAAAACTATTCGTCTGACTCTTCGAAAACAAGCAATAAGGCTGCAGAGTAACACACTGGCTGCTAACTCTCTAGCCAAGAGACTGAGGGGGACGCTTTTTTGTCACGGACCACATCCGGCGCTGACAGGATATGGTCTGTTGGCAGTCGTCCGGATGATTTAAGAGCCCGTAAAAAGTTTTTTCGTTTTTACTGATAGATAATTAGTTATTAGCGGTACTGCATTTTAAATAAAAATAGCGCAAATCCGCTTATGAATTATAAAAGTTAGTCAATCCGCTGTAAAGCTAACAGATTGTTTAGGTCCGCTATAAGCGGATTAGCGCTCCCTAGCGGTCTGGCGCCCACCTTTGCATATTAGCTTAGCTGATGTAGCTTTTACTAAAGTAAACATCGCTGATATTTACTGTGGCACAAGTTACATTAGCTAAGCTATTCTTTGTTACGTTAAAAATCAATTGTATTTACTGTATCTCAAGCTACGTGAGCTTAGCACGCAGTAAATAACACCGATGTTTACTGTGGAGCAAAGATTAGCTTAGCTGCTGCAGCTACGTGGGACATCTACGTGTATATTATTGTGATCACTTACTCTGCCAGTCACCAGAACTGTTATTAATATGAAGATTTGGACGTCCTTCACGAATCTGTTACTGGTTATTAAGCATCCCTCCATGGATTTAAAGCTGCAAAGTTGTAGGCACTCCTCGTAGTCATTAAATAATAAATGATATCAGAGTAACTTCCTGGTGACAACTTGTCTGCTTCGTCTGACATGATTTATTCCTCTAACTCAAAGGGGTCAACTCCGACCACTGCTATTTTTTGCAGATATCTAGATCTTACGCCTTGGTCAAGAGTAGCTTAGCTTAGCTCTGGTTGCTCGTGTCTGTTTGTCCGCCATTTTCTGACTACCAAGATGGCGGAAATTCCGGTATTGCGCAATACCATGGGAACTATGTATTGAAGTGACCGACAGGAAGTGTTTTACAATTATTCGTAGCAAAGACGATGAGACCATTGAGCAGTTGCTGTTTTCTGTATGAAATGTTTGACCTTTGACCTGTTGGTGTTTGTGACCTTTGACCTTGTGTTTCTGTGCTCTTGGTCTTTCAGACCTGCTGTTCCTGGTGACCTTGACCTCCTCGGTGTGCTTCGTGTCAGAGATTATAAAGAAGGTGGAGAGGCTAAGGGGAGCAGAGAGACGCCCCCCCTCTGACTCCTCCCTCAATGTATGACCCCTCCCCCTCCATCTTTCTTTTGTGAGGGGTTTGGAAGAAGAGGATGATGAAGGTTGGAGGATCACACGTCTGACTCATTCAAACTACAAAGACTTGGGTTTTTCCTGAGATCCTGAGCTGGGTCTGACTCTCTGGTCTGGGACTGGGGGGTCCTCCTGGGTTACTGGACTTGGGGGGTCCTCCTGAGTTACTGGACTTGGGGGGTCCTCCTGAGTTACTGGACTTGGGGGGTCCTCCTGGGTTACTGGACTTGGGGGGTCCTCCTGGGTTACTGGACTGGGTTTCTCAGCGAGCTCAACTTGCTGCTCTTTGAGGATCAACTGAAAGTTTAGAGACAACTTTCTGCTGGTTTTTTAATGTGGGACAAAGTTAAGCTTCCCCTGTGGGTTCTACTGCTGAAGGTGGAGGGGGGTTACCTCATCTCAGGGTTGAAGGTGGAGGGGGTTTTACCTCCTGAGGGTTGGAGGTGGGGTTGTCTTCTTTAAGCTGCAGGGTGACTGTGCGTCTCGTCCCAGCAGCAACTGGTCCAGGCGTCGGCCTCTCATAATGGGACGTTGCACTGTTTTCTGTCTCCTCATCACATCTGGATAAACAGCTGGAGATATTTGTCCTGCTGACGTTGAACAGAACCCTCAGCAGGAGTGGAGAAGCTCAAGAACCTGAAACTGCACCTGTGGATCTCCTGAGGCTCTGAGGTCCCAAACTGGACCACCAGGATGGACGTGAAGGCTCCCAGCAGGAACCTGCTCAGGGTTTTTGTTCTTCTGCATCTCCAAGCCTAAAAGGATCAGAAAGTCCAGGTTTAGATCCAGTGAGCACTTCATTGAATCCAGAACAGAACCCAGTTTGGTTCCACTCAGTTTTCCTGTTTCTTTCTCTTCAGGTTTTATTTAATTTAATGTTCGTTTAGTTTTAGATGAAACTCTGAGCTCCTTTTAGTTTTCTCCAGGTTCTCGTCCATCGATCAGTTTCTGAGCTGCTGACGGAAATCCCGTCGTAGAAACAAACAAGTTTTGGTTTCAGAAAGAACATTTTTACAAGCCTGATGGCACTTTTTATCATTCCAATAAATCCACTGAAGAGTCCAGAGTCTGAGACCTGCTGACCCTGATCCAGGATCTGGATCTTTACCAGGATCTAGATCCAAATCCAGGATCCGGATCTTTACCAGGATCTAGATCCAAATCCAGGATCCGGATCTTTACCAGGATCTAGATCCAGATCCAGGTTAATCTCCAGCTTTAAAAATCCAGAACAAATATTTAATCTAAAAAAAAAAAAGTTTGATTTCCAGTCAGTTACACTTCCTGGTTGGGTTCTGGTCCTGTCCCGGGTTCTGGTCCTGTCCCGGGTTCTGGTCCTGTCCTGGGTTCTGGTCCTGTCCTGGGTTTTAGTTGAGGTTGTTCAGTCAAACAGAACCCTCCTCCTCCCCGGTTCTGTTCTGAGCAGAACCAGAACCAGGCGGTACCGGCGGTTCTTCAGGGTCCAGCTCCTCCTGCGGTGCCTTAAAAAAGTCTCACTTCCTGTCTCACTTCCTGCTGTAGTTCTTTAACGATCTCCTCCAGTCAGCGAGGTGGGGTCGCCACGGTGCATCATGGGTGATCTGTCGTATTTATTCTGAACGACCCGTTTGGGTCTTTCTGGTTCTCAATTGGACCCGTCTGTCCTTCTGGCACCGATTGTTTCCCTTCAGATGAAAAAATGTATTTCAAGTTTTTCTAAATGTACAAACAGATTAAATTTATTATCACTTTAATCACAGCAAGGTTGAGGCTGCGCACATGGTGTGCACGTCAGCGTGCACGTCGGCATGCACAGGGAGTTCCTCATTAAATTATTTTCTCTTCATAAAATAATCATAAAGTTGTACAGCTGATGAAGAAAGGTGATTTTTAAAAACTGAAATGTTTATAAAAACACATAAAACCCAAAAATGACCCGTTTGTTTTCTTGTCCAAGTAGAGAAGGTCCGAGCCTCCTGTTGGATCATTACTGCACGGACGATTAGTTTCAGCTGTAACAGGTTATTTAACCCAACTGGTGCGATGAGCTGTTTCTCATTTCTTCAACAACCATGTCAAAGACACATGGCGTGGTCGTGAAAAAGATGTCTGTCTGTTTGAGAAGGGTCAAATCATTGGCATCAAGCAGAGAAAACATCTCAGGAGATGTAGAAATTACTAAAACTGGGTTAAGAACTGTCCAACGCATGATTAAAAACTGGAAAGATGGTGGGGTCCCATCGTCTTCCAGGAAGAAATGTGGCCGGAAACAAATCCTGAATGATGATCAGTGATCATTTACACGTTTGGTGAAATCAGATGGAAGAAAAACAACAGTAGCACTAAGGGCTGTGTTTAATAGTGAAAGAACATTTCCACATGCACAATGTGAAGGAACGCAAGGGACTGAGCAGCTGTGTAGCCTTAAGAAAACCACTAACCAGTGAGGCTAACTGGAAAAACAGGCTTCAATTTGTTAGGGAGCATAAAGATTGGACTCTGGAGCAATGGAAGAAGGTCATGTGGTCTGATGAGTCCAGATTAATAATAATAATAATAATGAATTCAATTTATACCACACTTTTCATTAATAAAAATCTCAAAGATTGACCCTGTTCCAGAGTGATGGGTGCATCATGGTAAGAAGAGAGGCAGGTGAAGTGATGCACCCATCATGTCTAGTGCCTCGTCATCAATGTAAGATGTTGGTGAAAACTTAATGCAGCACTGGATGAAACACACTGCTCACAAAATTAAAGGGAACACTAAAATAATACATCCTAGACCTCAATCACTTAAATATTATCATTGACAAACTTTATTATTAGCCCAGTAGAATTAAAGCTGATGTATGTAACTTATTTTTTAAACATGTTTCTTCACTCTGCCACTATGTACAGGTAGTCCCTGACTTACGAGCGAGTTCTGTCCCTAGGGGGCGCTCGTATGTCAAAAATTCTTAAGTAGGATCACCATTAAAAAAATATATATATATATATTTTAGAAATGAATACATGTACAGTACTGTACAGTCACCAAGCACTTAGCCTATCCTAACAGAGTCAGTTGAATTGTCTCCCTTTCACATAAAGGGAGCTAACTCCCTTTATGGGAATGGAGCCTGCAGGGAGGAGGGACACAATTCAACTCACTCCTTAACTGTGTTAGGATAGGCTAAGTGCTTGGTACAGTACTGTACATTTATCTATTTATAAAAAATATACTGTACAGTATATATATTTATTTTTTTTATTTATAAATAGATAAATGTACAGTACAGTACTGTACAGTTACCAAGCACTTAGCCTATCCTAACACAGTTAAGGAGTCAGTTGAATTGTCTCCCTCCTCCCCAGCAGGCTCCATTCACATAAAGGGAGCTAGCTCCCTTTATGTGCGAGGCTGGCCTGTATAAATAAAGGTTGAATGAATGAATGAAAGGGAGACAACTCAACTCACTACTTCATCATTAAAAACTGTGTTGGGATAGGCTAAGTGCTTGGTGACTGTACAGTACTGTACATGTATTCATTCATAGATTAAAAAAAGTTTTTTTTTTAATGAGATGCATATTCGTAAGTCCGGGACCTCGTAAGTCGGGGACTACCTGTAATGAAAGATAGATGTTTGACAGGTAATCTCTGGAAGAAAAAAAACTATAGTCCTCTGGCGTCTCCCGGTGGTAATAAAAGCATTTATAAAAACCAGAGCGTCCCTCGGTTAACCAGCCAATAAAAAACAAGAGTTTTTAATCAGCCAAAAGAGCTGCGTTCCAGTTGTCCTCAACAGAGCTTCTCACGCCCCAACCCACACCCCCACCTGTCCCAGTGCGCAGACAGCGAGCATCTGCGCATGTTCTCATGCAAAGCGATGCAGGACTGTTTTATATGTGACACAAATGTATTAAATTCCCCTTCTCTGGAGTTTTCTTTTGTTTTTTTGGCCAAAAGTCAAGTGATCGCTCCCTCCTCCCTCCGCTGAGTGCAAATGAATGAGGAAACGGCAGGTTGTCACAAGAGAATTAAACTCGGGTTTTACGTTGCTGCCCGAGTCCCTGCAGATTTCCTGGTCTTCTGGTGTGCTGGACCAGCTCTCCATGGTTTTATTTTATTTTTTTAGAACGTTTTATTAACATATAAACACAGAATATGCAGCGTCAGCGAGAGAAAATGCAGCAGGAGGCGGAGCACATGTCAAGTTCAACAGACCACGGAGGAGCAGCCATATATGTCTCTGAGGGGCAGGGAGCAGAATGCTTTCCCTGTTCAACATTTTTCTGTTTTGGTCATACAGAAATCGCAGATAGTAGCTTTAACTGAGAAGAAAATAACAAAAATTATCAATGTAAATCAAAATTATTACACCATGGAGATCAGGATTTGGATTCATAGTCCATATGAAAGTGGAAAGTAATATGACATGCTGATTCAACTTCTTCTTTCAGCTTTTCCCTCTTCAGGGGTCGCCACAGCGAGTCATCCTCCTCCATCTCACTCTGTCCTCACTCCAACTACCTTCATGTCCTCTCTAACTGCATCCATATATCTCCTCTTTGTCTTTTTCCTGCAGCTGCATTTCTAACATCCTTCTACCAATATACCCACTGTCCCTCCTCTGGACATGTCCAAACCACTGTCCCTCCTCTGGACATGTCCAAACCATCTCAGTGTGTCCTCTCTAACTTTATCTCCCAGTTGTTCAACATGTGCTGTACCTCTGATGATCTCATTCCTGATCTTATCCATCCTTGTCACTCCTAAGGAGAACCTCAACATCTTCATTTCTGACACTTCCAGTTCTGTCTCCTGTCTTTTTGTCCATGTCTCTGTCTCTTTGTCCATGTCTCTGTCTCCTGTCTTTTTGTCCATGTCTCTGTCTTTTTGTCCATGTCTTTTCTTTGTCCATGTCTCTGTCTCCAGACCATACAACATAGCTGGTCTCACCACTGTCTTGTAAACTTTTCCTTTGACCTTTGCTGACACCTTTTTGTCACAAATCACTCCTGAAACTTTTCTCCATCACTCCATCCTGCCTGGACTCTCTTCTTCACCTCTTTTTTTTATATAATATTTTATTTATAATTTTTCAATAATGACATCACAAAAATCACAATAAGACACAATTCAAACAACAAACATTCTTAAAGACCGTGTAAAGTGAATTTCAATATTTTCTTAAATAAACATTATAAATGTGATAATTGTAATCTTGTAAATGAGTAAAAAGTCTCAAAATTGTAGCTCAATTAATTTTGGAGTTATAGAGCAAACTGTGTATAAACATATTTCTATTTCAGGATTTTTTAGGCGTGTTTTAAACGTGACCACGTTTCGTCACGCGGTCCTCATTAGTAGAGCCCCCACCCCCTGCTGCTCCAGCCGTATAAATTTGCCTCGGTGGAGCCGTTCACTCGCGAATCGCATATAGCATCAGATAGCAATCCACAATATTCCTGAAGGTGGCACTGTATTTGCGATTATGGGACTTACTTCCGTTTTGACCCCGGAAGTAGAATTTCTGCATTGGCTCCTCGTTGTTTACTTGTTTATCTGTGCGCATCGTAGAAGTTCTGTTAAAGTTCTGTTTTCTGTTATTTTGAGCTAATATTGTCACGAAGATGTCTTGTGGAGCTCGGGTACCTGTTGCGCTGTTCGTGGCTGTAAGAATAATCAGACGAAGCTGAATTTGTGGCTGCAACTAGTGTGTGTTGAACATGCTCCGAAAACAAAAACCTGCATCCTTCTTTGTGGCTGGGCTACGAGAAACCACCTGAAAAAAGACTCTGTATCCTCCAGAGGAACGAGAACACCAGGTATGATTTAAGAGACAGCTTTTAGTTTAATGATTTTATGTAGTCAGTGATTAAATGATACTATTTTCGTGCATAACTGGCAAATAAACACACGCACCTATATACTGTATGTATGCTGTCTGTGTATATTTATTTATACTGTATATATAATATAGGTGTCTGTTGTGTTTATTTATATATATATATATAATATAGGTGTGTGTGTGTGTGTGTGCGTGGGTTTCTTTTATATATAATCTAGGTGTGTTTGTGTGTGTTCATAAATGAACCCTAATGTTTGTATACTGTACTTTTCTTTTCCTCCTTTCTGTTATATTTCTGCATAAGGTGAGTTCCAGGGATGGATGGATGATGCTCCAGTTGGTCCAGGGATGGATGAAGCTCCAGTTGGTCCAGGGATGGATGACACTCCAGTTGGTCCAGGGATGGATGAAGCTCCAGTTGGTCCAGGAGATGGATGACGCTCCAGTTGGTCCAGGGATGGATGACACTCCAGTTGGTCCAGGGATGGATGAAGCTCCAGTTGGTCCAGGGATGGATGACGCTCCAGTTGGTCCAGAAGTTTGTGTGCAGTTATGTACCACAGCAACAAATGAGTGAAAATATAATTTCTATAAATAAATCTGCGTTTGAAGTACATTTGGTGTTGCTGTGTTTCACCTTCTTTATTTCAATAAGATACGTTGTTTAATGTCTAATGAGAAGTTCTACTGCAAATAAAAAAACTAGATGTGATTGTTTTTTTGGCAACTTACCAGTTTAGTTTTTTATTGACAAGTACAAAACTTAAAAACATGCATGTTGCTGTGGTTCCTCCTCCAGGAGGAGATTGATAAGAATAAAAGCTATAATTATAAATTTTAGGCTGATTGGTAACTCTAAATTGACCCTGGGTGTGAGTGAGACAGGTCCCTCTTGTAAATGAGTCCCCGTGGCTCAACGAGGCAAGCCTGTATAAATAAAGGTTGAATGAATGAATAAACTAAAAACATTTGAAACTGAATACAATATGAGAACTGTGGGTGATTTGATGTCTTTTAATGAAAATGATTGGCTGCAGAATAAATACCAGAATAAATACCAGGTCAAATACACTCAACAAGAAATGATGGGCAGTTTCTGATTTTAAACAAACTGGAACAGATTCCTAATCATGTGGGACCACTGGACGACCACTGGACGACCACTGGACGACCACTGGACGACCACTGGACGACCACTGGACGACTGGAGCAAGCAGCAAACCCCTCCGGAATCCAAGACGATGGAACTTGGCCCTTCACTCGTCTGTACCTTAAAAAAAGAATAAAACTGTCATGTTTGCATCACAAAGTCTAAAATAAGACCAAGTTTGCTACTCAAAGTAGAAAGAATAAATACAGTTGCTCCTACATTTTTTACTCATTCACAAAGATATACTGTAATGTTCAATTTTATATTGATTTCAGTAATTTTATCTTAGATTTACTTTAATATTTTTGAATTATTGTGCCAGGTGCTTGTGTCATTACTTGTTCTTCTGCTCCTGCGTCTCAGAGTAAGTGTGTCTGTCAACTTCAGCGTGGGAGACCAGTCTGTGACTTGTGTGCAGGCCTTCCTGAAAATATAAATATTTCAATAGAACAAATGTAGTAATAACCAAAAGATGAACTTGTGTTATGGAATATTTTCTGTACAAACAGCATCCCACTGCTTTATTCACATGAGAGTAACAGGGACCTACAATCAAAACAGTACTACAGTACAGTATGTATGTGCAGTATGTATGTATATACTGTATATATAGTGTGCATACAGTATACACATACACACAGCATATGTATGTACTGCAAATGTATTACACACACATGTAGTTATATTATTTATCCACAGATTTGTTTAGTAAATACTTTAACAGATGCTAACGCTACATGCTAAGCTAACCACAGCTAGTAGACGGTGCTAAATCATGAAGAAAAAAACAACAACAGCTCCAACACAGAGAAAATTATACTCTCACATTGTTCTGAAATTGTTTCACAAAATGATTTATGTAGAATATTTTGTTTACCGGAGAAAACGTGATCTGAACACGACGTCTTCGAGAGCAGATCCGAGCAGAGGAGGGGCAGCTGTCAGCTCCTCCGATGGAGATAAATCCTTCACGTTTACTTATTTTTGGGACTAAGTGAAAACTGCGCTTTGAACAAACGTCTACCCGACAGCAACACCCACTAACCCAACACGAAGTAACCATTGTAATTAATTAGAAATAAATAAAACAAAAAAACAAAAGTGAAAAATACAGCCAGTAGACTGGGCTTTAACTGCTGCTCTCACTTCAGGCGGAAGTCGTTCCCATAATTCGCGCAAGGCATCATGGGGCGTAGGAATATTGTGGATAGCATAGATATTTTGTTCATTGTTAGCTAGCTAATCAATTATGCCTCGTTCCTGCATCTTCCCTGGATGTTTTAATGGTCAGGGCACCTGCTACTGACCGTCTCCCTCCTCAGCCTCCGGACACCGCCGCCGCCTTTCCTGTTTCTTTTCTTTCTTTTTTTTATTGCTAAGCCTGTGCCCTACAAGTTCACAAGCTCCTTTTTTGCTAAGAAAATGCGACAGGTCCATTGCATACTTAGTTATCAACGTGATTACTCTTTATTTTAATCACCAACACAGCCCCCGCATGCGATGTGTCGGGTCGGACCGGGTGCAGCCGCGCGAGTCCGCTCATCTTCTAAACACAGAACAGCGGAGTTATGAATTATAGTTGTGTCCTCAACTTTTAAAATAAAACCAGAGTTGTTTGTGCACTAAAAACAGCGTAACTCTTGGAAAAAGGAGCAAACAGAGCAGGTTTACTGATGAACCTGTCTTCCTCCTCCACACACAGTTCAGCTCTGAGCGAGAGGGTCCTCCTACTTGCTCTGAGCTGCAGAACTGCGCTGAAACCACGCCCACGCGCTGACACGCCCCCACCGTTCCAGACCCTGGGAAAATCATGTTTTTTCCTTATATTTGAGACTTAATTTTATAAGGTAAACAATGTTTTTAATCAGTCAGATTTATATGGGTGATTAATAACACATATTTATGCCGTGTGACAAACTCAAAACACAAATTTAATTTTACTTTACACTGTCTTTAAAGTAAAATACACTCACAACAATATAACACAACAACCAAAAAACGGGCTGAGAGGGGGTGGGTAAGATGAGGGAAGAATATAATCCATAAGGATAAAATAAAATATACATGAATCAGGAATATATCCAAAAGACAGATGTTATCTGATTCGCTCCTATATCTTGTCGAGTCCAGCTCGATAACATGACGGTCAGTCAATCCACTGTGCATATACCTCAAAAATGGTTGCCATATTTTATTAAAAGTCCCACCTCTACCTTGCATCCAGTAGGTTATTTTTTCAAGTGTCACACAGCTATTAATCTCTCCCAACCACATTTTAATTGGGATGGCGGCATCCGATTTCCATTTTATTGTAATACATTTCTTAGCAATTGCCAAAAGGACCTCTGTAAGTTTCTTATCATAAACCGTCTTTAAATTTGAATTTGTAAAGTTCCCCAATAAACAAATCTCCGGGTCTATTGGAATCACGGTGCCATGGATGTCTGATAATGTTTCACAAACCCCTTTCCAAAAATCCTGCAATTTAGAGCACTGCCAGGTAGCATGGAGGAACGTTCCTTCCTCCAAGCCACATCTAAAACAAAGATTAGATATACTCGAATTATATCTATGTAATTTTTGTGGGGTGATATATAACTGATGTAAAAAATTGAATTGTACTAATCTAAATCGAGCATTCAAAGTAGAGGTGAGACCCCCCCTGCACAAATCATTCCATAACTGCATCTCAATAGATATACCCAAATCCTTTTCCCATTTAATTCTGGAAGCATCCACACCAGATATAGTTAAAGTTGACATAAGTACTGTATACACCCTTGAAATTATTTTACTTAATGGCTGCTTAGCATAACACATTTCCTCAACTGGAGACATACACGGTAACTTCCAACTTCCTTTCTGATCAGTTCTTATAAAGTCACGAATTTGGAGATAGCCAAGAAAATCATTATTCGTCAATTTAAACGTATCTTTTAACTGTTGAAATGACATGAATACTCCCTTTTCATAACAGTGCTCCAGTTGACAGATACCCTTTTCCTGCCAGGATCTAAAGGTACCAGATTGGAGAATCTTCGGTAACAATCCATTTCCCCATAATGGGGATTTAGGGGAAAGAGAACTCTTTAGCCCAAACAGTTCCCGAATTTTAATCCAAATTTGGATCGTCTGAATTATTAATGGATTGTCAGTTTCCTTCTTAATAGTTTTATTATCCCACTTATAAAGCAAATTTAATGGCACCTCCTCTTTTATCTCTGTTGTCTCAATTTTGAGCCACGACGGATGAGCCTGCACTTCAAACATCTGTGCCAAGAACCTAAACTGAGCTGCATAATAATAGATTTGAAAATTAGGGAGCCTAAGACCTCCATCCTCATACTGCAGCGATAATTTATCCATGCTAAATCTTGGTGATTTACCGTGCCAAATAAACTTCCTAAATATTTTCTTAAGAGATATAAAGAATGCGTTTGGAATGTGAACTGGGAGTGATTGAAACACATATAGAAACCTAGGGAGGATATTCATCTTAATTACATTAATTCTACCAAATAATGTGAGAGGTAAGTCCATCCATTTTCCTAAATCCTCAGTCACCTTCTGAAGAAGACTAGGTAAATTTAATTTAAAGACATTTTTGAGGTTACCATCTACATATATTCCTAAATATTTGAAGCCCTCAGGAGACCATTTGAAATTAGACACATTTTTAACTTTATTATGGTCAAATACGGAAATCGGTAAAACCTCACTCTTTTCCAAATTAACCTTGTATCCCGATATTGAACTATATCTACCCAATAAGTCCTGAAGATGACAGAGAGAATATTCTGGATTAGTTAAAAATAAAATGATATCGTCTGCAAAAAGCGAAATCTTATGTATGTCCGTACCTATCTCAAACCCGCTAATATTAGAGTTTTTCCTAATGGCCTCAGCCAAGGGTTCAATAGCGAGCACAAATAGGGCAGGGCTAACTGGATCTCCCTGTCTGTTGCCCCTATACAACCTAAATGAGTCAGAGGTGATCCCATTGGTCACAACTCTAGCTTGTGGGGATCTGTACAGAGATTGTATCAAATTAACAAACCCATCTCCAAAACCGAACTTCCTAAGGACCGAAAAAAGGTATTGCCATTCAACCATATCGAAAGCCTTTTCGGCATCAAGTGACACGGCTACACTCGGTATCTTTTTTTTATTAGCAATATGAATTATATCAAGCAATCGTCTCAAATTATCAGTGGAGAATCTATTTATAATAAACCCTGTTTGATCGGGGTTGATCAGTAAGGGTAAATACCTTTCCAATCTCTTTGCTATCATTTTTGTAACTAATTTATAATCCGTATTAAGGAGTGAAATTGGTCTATAGGAAGAACATTTTAAAGGATTTTTTCCTTTTTTATGAATGACCGTTATAACTGCCTGGGCAAAGGAATCCGGAAAACCCCTCTCTCTTCTTCCTTGCTCAAGAACATCCATCAAAAGTGGCACCAGAAGATCTTGAAACTCTTTATAAAACTCAGATGGGAAACCATCCTCCCCGGGGGATTTATTTCCCGGGAGTGATTTAAGAACCTCAAGTATCTCTGATCTATGAAAGGGTTTATTCAAATTATCCCTGCCCTCCTCTGATAGACGCTGCAATTCAATGGAGGATAAAAATGACTCGATTTCACCAGAATCCCCCCTCTTTCAAAGGATCCAACACTACATCTCCCAGTGAACAATCTTTATCAATACACTATCTGCTTTGGCTGTCAGTTTTACGATAATATTTTCATTTTTTTTTTGTCAATTTCAGTCGCAGGCATCAAATCTGAATTGGATTCTGATTCCTGTATTGCGTCCTGGACATTGGACGCTATGTGTTAGTAACAATTTTATTGTATTATCAAGCTTTATTTTTATGCATTAGTTGGTAGACTTCATTTCAGTATTTCTTCCTCTGTAGTATTTTTCATCATCAGTCACACGTTTTTTCAGATTCTGAATCCTACACAAAGAGAGATTTTCTACCTGGACTCTATCTGTGGAACTGGCTTCAGAGATGAAAACCACATCGAAACATTAAGGTTTTATTAGAATGAGTTGGACAATGGCATGTGTTCCGAGTTCAGATGTCCGGGTCTGTTGGCCAGAGGATAAGGTTCAGCATTAATCTTACTTTAGGCTATGTGTAACAAAATACTTCAGTTACTTCATTAGTAACTGTGAAATTTATTTGTGGGTAACACTTATTCGCCCAAAATATCAAAATTTGTTATGCATCTTACTTTTCACATGGAATGGGTTAAAGCTGAGCCATCATGTTCTGTCTCACATCATTCTTTTATTGTTCGGTTATTTATTCATTTTTTTTTTTTTCAGTTATTAACATTGGCTATTAATACATTGAAAACTTTGCATTATTCCACATCAGAGGGGTCTGTCTTCATCTGGCTTCTGGACCATGGACAGAATTTGTTGCCAATGATGTCAAGGTGAGATGTTTGTAGGGGCAGGGATGTTAGGGAAAATAAGCATTTGTCCTTGAGGTACATGAATTGATAGTTATGTGTATTTTCTTGTTGGTTATAGTAATAAACAGTTTTTCATTTAAATTCCACAGGGATTGCCGAAACAAGGACTGTCCAACAACTGTGGAATGTTTGTAGTGATGGTAAGTTGCTTCCACTCAGCATATCCGTATTGTTTTGTGGGTTGTATACAAGTAATCACATTTTTCTTAACAGTATGCACTGTACTTTGTGATGGGAGCACCTTTTGATTTCACTGAGGTAAGGGCACACACAGGATTGAGTGCTTCATGGTTTGATGTTATGTCACAAAACTTTGACCTGTAATATCTGCAGATGGATATGATGACTATACGAAGGTGGTGGTGCATACTTATCTTGACAAACTTCCCTGTGAAGTAAGGACAATAATTGGCCTCTCTATGTGGCATTACATGAATGGTAGTATTTCTGTAAAGACTTCATTTGTGATTTTGAAAGATCTACGGAACGGCTACGAAGAGAGAGAAAGAGGAAGAGAAATGATGAAATGGTTGAAGCCAGGAGAAAATGTAAGGTAAGATATAGTTTTGAAAAATGTAATTGTTAGTAAGTGTATTTGCCATGCACAGTTGCACTAAGTTTTTTGTTTGAAAGAAAATCATGATCCAACAATCAAGGATTGAATCAATTAGGTACTGGTCTTTATTTGAGGTTTTAAGAAACTATGTATAAATATGTATTTTGCCAGAGTCATTGTGCTGATGACCACACCTATGCACGAACAACCCAGCCAGATCTTGAGGTTGGTCACACCATCCATAATTAAGAATTGTCACTTGTACTTGTGAATTTCAGGTGTGTGTGTGTGTGTGTGTGTGTGTGTGTGTGTGTGTGTGTGTGTGTGTGTGTGTGTGTGTGTGTGTGTGTGTGTGTGTGTGTGTGTGTGTGTGTGTGTGTGTGCGTGTGTGTGTGTGTGTTGTTTTTTGTGGTCTTCACTTTGCAGGTGCAACAAATGCCACCAATTTTACAGGTAAGATGAATTCTTATACATATAGTTGTTCATTCTTTGATGTTCTTACAATGCACAATTGGGGTGTTTTTCAGATGCCTTCGCATGTACTTGAGGCTGTGCTCCAAGAGGTGGTCCTAACAGAGGGAGATGTTGCTTACCTCACTTTGGCATTGACCTGCAAGCGGTTTCGATCTATTGTGTCTGATCCAGTTTTCAGGAAGAAGGCCCACTTTGCATGGCTGGATGGTAATGATGTTTTTACTTGTTTTCACTTAAAACATGAAATTACATTTTACCTACATTAAAATTATCATTTACAGGGGAGGTCAACTGGAGTAAATTCTCAGCATCTTACAGGGCAGAACACAGAAAACCCTTTGCTGTGATAACATGTTCTTCCTGCCAGAGAGTGTACAAAGACTGTGTGGGCTACACAGGAAATGGAAGACGAGGGGGGTACCTCCGCTACTACTCTGACGGTAAAGCTGGCCACTGCCTGGACTGTCAGTTATGAAATGTCTTTGGTTCGGTCCAGGCTCGAACCAGCAGACTGAGACAGCTCTGTTCATCAGGCAGTCAGGATGCTTAACACTCTGCCTGCTCTGCCCTTCCTCCCACTTGTACTGCCTTAATCACAAAAAAACTTTCACACATTACCACTCAACACAAAGTTTTTAACACTGGACTCTGTGTCATCAATACGGGTCAATCACTCAACTCACGGTCATGTGCTCATTCAGTTTGCACTAATTCTTATATTTGCACTAATGGTTGTATTACATTACTGCCTATAGTCATACTACTGTTTACATTCACTGTTGACATTTAATACTACTGTTTACATTTATTACTACTGTTTACATCTAGACTTTTTATATCTACACTACTGCTGATATACAGTATATATTCTTTTTATTAGCCTTATTGTGTAATGCCACTTTGTCTCTATACAAATATCAACTACCTCATACATATACTGTGTACATTAACCCCACATGCTGCTATGTCACTCTTTACAAATGTCAAATGCCAGAACCTTCATTTGTTTTATAGAAATACTTTTTATACTTTATACTTCGGGACAGTATTACACTCTATTTCATATTATGATTATGTTTATTAAATGTTGGTGTTTTGGTGTTGGTGAAACTTTTTATACTTTTATACTACTATGAAAAACTACTATGCAAAAAAACTCAGGACAGTACTAGACTTTTGTTATTTCATTTTATGCTTGTTTATTAATTGTTTAGTGTTTAGTGTTGAAATGGTTACTGTTGCACTGAGGGACTGAGAGAAATGCAATTTCAATCCTGTGTATGTCCTGTACATATTGGAGTTCTGACAATAAAGTTGACTTTGACTTAACTGAATGTGTTTAAACATTGTATACATTTACAATTTCCCATTTGCTATTGCTCTGTTGACCTACTCTACTTACTTTTCTTTCGCATAGCATCATTTCCACACTTAAGTAAAAAATTGAAATTATAGGATATTTTCCATAGCAGTTATATTTTTATTTGTATACATTCAGAGTTACTATGTGTTAACCATTGATGTAGGCTATATAAATGAAGGCAATATGCCCACTTTCAGAAGTATGTAACAGAGGTACAAGTACAGTATTATGACATCTTGTCAGAGCTGTCAATGTACATGTATGACAAGTAGATAACAGAGTATTTCATATAAATATTGTCGTGTGTGTGTATATACATATAAAATACACACACACTAAATTATAGAAGGAAGCTTGTTTTTAATCAAAAAAACAAATCACAAGCTGAATGTGGAAATCCAAAATGGTAAGAAAAAGTGTAGGCCTAAATGTAAAATCAATGTACCGCTGTTATAAAAGATCACACATGGAGTCTTGTACTTTCAATTCAAATAAATTTATAGTTAAGTTTTGTAAATGGCTTGTTACAAATTTTTGCTGACATGCTAAAGGAAAACAATTTTGTTGGAATACAACATTTAAAATCAAATGGTCTCAAATAAATTGTCTCTTATGTTTTGTTGTACATTGTTTTTATTTCAGGTTTAAAAAGTCATAGCAACTTTGTAAAGATTGTAAATCATTCTTCTGTGTCAAAATTAAAACTGCCATGCCACTACAAATTTTTGGTTGAAAAATTCCTCATTGTAGATGTGTACTGGCAGCATGTCTTCCATATGATCACATTCACTAAGAAATATTTGTATTTTAATTTGAAATGGAGGACAACCAGAAAAGGTGATGCTCTGCAT
>JBBPBX010049530.1:7516-25314 GCA_038048925.1 Garcialebias charrua
TTTACTTCAAAAAGTTAATGGCAAAAATAAACAAAGAACTTGTACAATTTGTTATACCTACTGAAAGTTTTATGAATTAGTTTTAGACTTTACCACCCAATTTTAATGCTACATCTCTAAAACTTATTGAGTTGTAGATGTACATTAAGTGATTGTTTTCTGTATGTTTCGGAAGAACTTGTCTAATGGTTACAGAGATAATCTGCTAACTCATGGGAGTTACAGATACACTTTCACCTTTGGTGGTGGCACTAAGTGATCCAAGTATCATACAGCATGGATCAGTAAAATTAATGCTTTAGTGCAGTTTACTGATGCAGTTTTTCTAAACGCACGTGGATTAAGTAGTTATACTACATGTATGCAAACTTTTTTAAAACTACAATAATCATGTTTTTTTTGTGTGTTTTTTTTGCAGGATTGTCCTCAGCTTCTTAACTCTGGTGAAATTCTTCTTCCGGCCGGTGAGGTTCGACCGATCACCCTGAGGGCCCGAAACCTTCCCCAGCCGCAGTCGGGCCAGCGAGGCTACGAGTGCGTGGTTAACGTGCACGGCGTCAGCCACCGTGTCACGGCGCTGCGCTTCAACAGCACCAGTGTGCAGTGCCAGAACAGCTCGGTATGACCTCACACTCTCAGTGGGCCTCACAGCTGTCGAACGAGGGGGAATCAGCATCGGTGAATTCTGCCTCGGGTTAACATGGTTCTAATGGGAAAGTCGAGGAAAGTGGAAGTGATGAGGAAAAGTACAAACTGTTAGTATGTTGTATGAAGACGTTTCCAAGTGATGGATGGGAGAATGGGATTTGTTTTGCATAACCACAACTATGTGCAATTAATTTAAAGTTGTTTAGAAATTGTAAAAAAAAATCTGCATACCTGGGTTGGAACCAATGTTCCCTCTAGGTTGCGTGCGTGCGCAATTGCGCACTGCCCGCACATTCTCAGCGCACAATAAAATCTTTGCGCGCATCCAATTTAAACTGAATGTTATCAGTATGTCCTATATGCCTTGAACGCATCACACAAGTGCGAGATCTGATTGGGTATGGTCAGCCCGCAGGTCCGCCTCAACTTAAAATGATTGATGGATAATGATTACATCCAATCACATTTAAGCTCACGTTGTTTTGACCAATCACTAACAGGAAGGCGGGTCTTAGAACAGCAAGCAAGTGTGTATGCAGCTTCACAGTCAGATCATGCAGAAGACGGAGATTTTCACACCGGGACAGATTCTTTATTAGATTATTGCATTATTATAAGTGTATGTTATCTACAGAACTGCGTGTGCGCACTCCTGATGTTGCTCTTAGTGGTCCTCGGTGTGCTCAGAGAGCTTGTGTGTATGCCCAGACACATGAAAAATTAGAGGGAACATTGGTTGGAACACGTGGTTATTTGAGTTGCTTTTGCCTTTCTGTCTTGAACCTGTGATCTCTTTCTCCTCTGACACAAACAAGATGTTTTCATTCATGATCTCTGCCACTCCAGTAGTTTTTCTTTCATTGGACCATTTTTTCTGTAAACACCAAAGATTAAAGTGCTGTAAAATTCCAGCAGATTAACAGTTTCTGAAAGACTTAGAGCAGACTGTTTGGTACAAACAACCACTCAAAGTCACTTAAATCCTCTTTCTGCTTCATCCTGATTCTCAGTTTGAGCATCAGCGTGTGTCTTTACCACATCCATTAGCCTTAATGCATTGAGATGCTACCGCTTAGCTAGTTGTGTTAGCTAGTAATTGAACAGGTGTAATTGATAAAGTGGCTGGTGATTATGTATAAAAAGGCCTTTTCCCTCTTATGTGCATGATTGCTCACCCCAGCTAGAGTTTGTGTCCCTACATGTCAAAGAGGAGAGGAGCAGACAACCATAACAGAAAATGACAGATGGTTAAAAGCATCATCTCTCCGCAGCCCTTTCATCCTTTCATTTTCCCTCTGTCTCTCTCTCTCTCTGTATCCCTGTCTCTAAGCCTCTTTCTCCCTGCTCCTACATTCTGGACACTCTCCTCAATCTCTGTTTCTGCTTTTCAGTACATGTACGAGGGTGTGAAGATCAGTGACCTGGCAGTGGACCTCTCCATCGTGTGGAATGGCAACTTCATCATCGACAATCCCGAGAAGATTAAAGGTGCCTTTGCCATCCATCACTGCCAAGCCAGAAGAGTGTAAAGCACTCAATCCACGGGCAATAGATGGTTTATAGAGAGCACTTCAAGGTTCACAAAAGGCCTTAAGAGAAAGTTCACTACAGCAGGGAGCCTTATCAAAGAGCACCAAATCGCACACCTAGAGATGCGAAGGCTGAATTTTCATATTTGACCACCGTGGCTTTTTGTCTGGTTCTCGTATCTTTTCTTGAGCCACGCGGCAGGAGTCCAGTGTTATAGTAACCTTTAACAACATATTCTGAGTCAACAATGGTCTGTGTGTAGCCATGAATCCTTTTATTGCATGTTATTACTCAGACAAATTAATGTGAATGGGCTACGAAGATGTAATATGTGTTTCAGCATTAGAAGATGTAAAAAAAAAAAAAAAGAAAGAAAAATTAAGACTTATTGGGTGACTTTTAGCCTGGTTAAAACCAGACCCTTGTCCTTGACTTCGCTTTGGACTAGGGTCTGGGACTTCTCTCATAGACAACGATTTCTCCGGTAGATTTTTGACCGGACCAATCAGAGAACAGAAGGCGGAGTTTTGTTAGTTTAGCCTGGCGAGGTCCAGGCTATTCAGATAAATAGCTCAGAAACCACTCGGTGGATATTTTTTCTGCTACCAGTGTGTAATTATATGGCTCTAATTTACTGACTGTTGGCCTGGATGAAACATTTGAGATAAAATTCGATTTTTTATCATTTATTTTCGTAGCGCACCCGAGGCTGTTTGGAAAATGTCAAACCGAAACAATTTAAATCCAGCAGATTTGACCATTTCGTGAATTGATTTAGGAACTGTTAAGCTCAGGAACACTTCTGATATAACGTCAGCTAAGAAATATATTTTTTCTCAGCAAAGAAATAATAGTTTTTTACCTTGTTTTCATGAAAATTCCTTCGTGGCGGCAGCCATTTTAACTGACGACGTCAGTCGACGTCGTTCAAAACTCCGCCTTCTGTTCTCTGATTGGTCCGGTCAAAAATCTACCGGAGAAATCCTTGTCTATGAGAGAAGTCCCAGACCCTAGTCCAAAGCGAAGTGAAGGACAAGGGTCTGGTTTTAACCAGGCTAGGTGACTTTGGGAGCTTTATTTTTGCAGAAACATGCAATTGTTTGTATATTGCTGAATTCACAAGATGATTGTCCGTTTATTAATATTATCACTATTATTAGTTAGTGTCTTCAAGTAGTTTATTTCATACTAGACTGATGTTTGAGCTGAAATGAAACAATACTCCCTGGTGGTTTAAATTGTTCTCATCTCTCTCAATGCATTTTATATGGTGTCAAGACGTAGAAAAAAGTGATCCTTCTTGTCTAATATAACATAAAAAGCATCCCTGTTGTGTCGTGTATTATGTTGCAGTGCATCTCTACAAGTGCAGTGCCCAGCGGGACAGCTGTGGCATGTGTCTGCGGGCAGAGCGCAAGTTTCAGTGTGGCTGGTGCAGCGGTGAGGGCCGGTGCACCATGAAGCAGCATTGCCCTCCCATCTCCCCGTACACGAGCCGGTGGCTAGATCTTTCTGCCAAGAATGTCAAGTGTACCAACCCACGCATTACTGAGGTCTGTTGTTTGATTTAATTATTGTCTTTCATTTTTTTCAGTTGAGCCACCAGATAACCCTTCACATTTCCTAACAGTTAATCATTACATCAATTGCATTTGTTTGATTAAGTTCCAATAAATTCTACAAATAATGATTTTAGTGTCCTGCACTAGGTGTATATGATAAAAGGGGCTGTGATGACCCAGTGGTTAAATGTCTTGTGATCCTGAGGTTGTAGGTTGAAGCCCAGGTTGCATCTGGAAGGGCATTCTGTGTAAAACAATTTCCAAAATCTTTTGTGCAAATTTACTTGCTATGGTAACCCCTGCTGACCGGAGCAGCCAAAAGTTGTGTGGTAGTAGCTGACAGTCATTTACAATACATACAGTACTTAGATCACTAAGTTCAAGTACAGTTTATTGTTATTACCATCTCATGTGGTATTTGAGATGGAACCAAATTATGTACACAGGGCCCCAGTTACACCCCAAAATATCAAGATATAAAGTATAAAAAGAAACAGTAAATAAGTATCTAAGATATAAACTAAGATAACCACTAAAACAAACGCCAAAAGGTACACTAAAATATCTAAGATATACGCTAAACACTACTAATGTAAAACAATGCAGCATGACAACAGCAGCCCGAACATGAGTCGGTGGTGAGCAGATGGGTATGAATGAAGACATCAGCATAAGATAATCAGCAGCATGAGATCAGCAGCATAAGATCAGCAGCAGCATGAGATCAGCAGCATGGATAATCATCAGCATGAGATAATCATCAGCATAAGGTAATCATTGGCATGAGATAATCAGCAGTATGAGATCAGCAGCATGGATATCAGCAACACAGATAAGTCACATATCACCAATTAAAGTGGCATTACAGTGATTTTTTTTTTCCAAGTTGATTATCCTGGTTAGGGATTTATGAGTCCAAAATCCTCAGGGTAGAAGCTGTTCCTCAGTCTAGTGGTTCTAAACTTAATGCTCCGCAACCTCCTGCCTGAGGGGAGCCGGGTGAAAAGTGTGTGTGCTGGGTGAGTGGGGTCCTTCATGATGCAGGTGGCCCTCGTCCTGCATCTGGAGGTGTAGATGTCTGTGATGGTGGGAGGCATGCAGAGCATATGCAATATTGTATTATTGAATAAAGGTTGTGCATAATGTTACTTTTAATTTTTGACCAAAATTTTTATAATTCCATCATTTCTTTAAAAAAATAAATGACTCTTGCTAGAGGATGCAGGTGGTGTTCTTTCAAGGAATACTAAGCTATAAATGTAATTTCATTTTCCCAACTGTATTTTCTAAATCCCAATTTAGACAAAAATTCTCCAAAATAAATAATGACTGCAGCATAGTGTTCAAAAAGGTTGAAGCGCTTGTACTGAAGTCTTGTTGACAGTGAATAATAAAAATTAATGGTATGAGAGCCAGAGAAATCTTGGTGAAGAGGGTTCCTACTGTGACAAGCAAACATCATCTTTCATCTACTAGAAGTGATGGGGCGCGTCATAAAAAAAGTTCTAAAAGCAAATAAATTCATTGCTGTGAATCTAAACAAAATGTATGATGAGTGAAATCATGGAAAGAAGAAAAGAAACGTGGTTTGTAATCACACTTGCACTGCTCCAGGTCTTTGCTGGTAGACTTTCATGGAAGCATAAATCCTATACATTTTGTAAATGAAAAAATAAAAAGAACGTTTGTATAAAATAAAATAAAATAAACTACCAGCATATCTTTTCAGCTATTCATAAAGTCTAACATGCATCTTTGTTCCCTGCGGCCACCTTCCATTTTCCCAGACAAGTGTCTGTTTACCTGAGACTGCCTCACATTTTCCTCCCTGCCAGCTGAATACCTTAAGTTCTTGACAGCTAAACGAATTCAGTCTGTTTAGAAAGAAGTGATGGATCTTTTATGTCCCAAACCCCTGTTCATTCTCTTGAATAAGGCACAGTGGGTCATGCGGAGATGCAAGCCTCTTCCACTTCAAAGAGCTGGAGGCCTTTGATGTCCCTGACACATTATTAGTGTTTCTGAAGGAGCTGCAGCCGAATGAATCAACCGCTGAGCGCTGCTCGGCAGAGGAGCCACAGTTGCTCCAGAGTTGCTCCTCGGCTCTGTAGGTCCGAGTGTACCCTGCTGGACTGGTTCACTTCTTAACTGTGAATAGGTTTGTTATTCAGTGCATTTGTTCGTTAAAGTTTATTTGAAATTATAGTCAGTGTCAAGGATTTACGAATAAACTCACTCAGAAAACCAGTTATGGCTTTCAGATTGAGCAAGCCACAAACGGCGTGAAAAAAATGAAATACATTTTTAAATTTTAGGATGAAAATCAGCAACAAATCAAAAAGAATTTTTTGCACAACCCGACTTGATCCTGTCGTTTCCTTCTCGTTTAGGTGAGTCCAGTAGCAGGGCCTCTGGAGGGGGGCACACTCATCACTATCCAGGGCCTGAACCTCGGCCTGTCTTTCTCTGAGCTGAAGGGTAATGTGGAGGTGGCAGGAGTGCCGTGCACCCCACAGGAAGATGGATACATCACTGCAGAGCAGTAAGAGACACACGTGGACTCACATTCTTACTTGCAGTACACAGCAGATCCATCTATCTATCTATCTATCTATCTTCGTTTAATGTCCGTTTTCCCAATTCCGGGGTGGGACGTTGCTTCTTTGTCGCCAAGTTTTTGATGCCAGATTAGGCGGTCAGTTGCGTCCAGTTCATTGAGGTTCAGCGCTTTCAGATCTTGTTGAATTGTTTGCGCCCAGGTCTTTTTCGGATTAGTCTTAAAGATCACATCCAATCGACCGAAATCCTGCGTCGAGCAGGCTTATGTGCGATTAAGGACGCATGCCGGCGACACCGTTTGCGGTGGTTCGGTCATGTTAAACGAAGTGAAAACAGTGCTATACAGTACTTGCTATTGAAAACCTTGAAGTACCTGGCACCCGTCCTAAAGATCCATACATAATCAAACACACAAGAAAATTAGTTTGATAGTTCTTTCCCCTAAAGGTTGTTTAGACCTGTTGTTTAAAACAGCAGTGTATTCAGTTCTGATCAAATAAATAATAATAATAATAATAATAATGAATTCAATTTATAACGCACTTTTCATTAGTGAAAATCTCAAAGTGCTACAGACATTCATACACCGGTAGCGGCAGACTACCATGCAAGGCGCTTTCCAGTCCTACCGGGAGCAACTCGGGGTTAAGTGTCTTGCCCAAGGACACAACGACACATGGTGTGGGGAACCGGGATTCGAACCGCCAACCTCCCGATCGGGGGATTACTGCCATTACCACTACGCCACGGCCGCCCTGTCTGAACTTCCAAACCATTGCTTTCAGACCACCTTCGGAGGTGGTCTGGGCCCGTTTTATTCACGTGTTTCTGGTGTCGAGCCTCACTGTAGAACCTCACACTGAACATGACTGACTCCAGGCAACAGAGACAATATTTCTGGGTAAAATCTAAGCAAAGTCTGCTGCCTCCTCACAATTATTTTCAATAAACGTCTCTTTTGTTGGGATTTTATACATTGTAGTAGATGCAATGTTGTATGGGTGAGTTTCTATTCAGTTTATTGCTTGTTGTATTGTTTTTGGACCAACTGTGTTCATTATATGCTTTAAGTGCAAATATACAGTATGTGTTCTGTCAATCATAAGACAACCGTGTGAGCAGCTGTACGTCACATTATGATCACCTAAATAAACAGCAGATGTTAAATTCACAGTGAAGTTGTATGAAACGGTTGTCGGCGCGCTGAATATTCACAGATGCTTAGTTTTTGTTCTGACGTTGAGCTCTGTGAAGTCACTAATCGTTGTTTGTGTGGCTTTATTTTTCTTTGAACGAGTCTTTTAAGAGAATGAAGCTTATCAAGAGATAGGTTTATTCAAATGGCTCTGAACCATGTTCATTTTATTGTAAAAATATAACTCACATGTCCGAATGTATAGTAATTTCTACAAAAAAGACCTGCCGACTTGCGGATGTCTTGTCTGTTGCTCACTGGCATCCCTCTCTGTGATGTGGCTCTGTGTGTATCTACATACAAGCAGGTGACATCCAACTGCTAAACATTTTGCTGTACACAATTGACCATCAAGCGTTAACAGCAGTGACAGAGCTGACCACATGCAGTCGGTTCACACGAAACAAATTCACAACAACAGACCTGAACAGCCTGCTAAAGACGCCGAGACGGCATCACAGTTTGCGTGGAAGCAGATAGTTCGTGATGCCTCACCAGGTTGCAGGATTGTGTGGGGGGGCTCCACGTTGTGCTGGTGCAGTCATATACAAAGGAAGAGACAGACAGCCTCTGTGTTGTCGTCGTCATGAGGCTGTCGGCACAGCTGTAATTGAAATGCGCTGCGTGTCGCTGACTGAAGGGACAATCTGTTAGCCATGTGTTTCTCTCACAGCCATGTAATGCGATTGGGCTCAGGCTGCAGGGACTTTATTTATATCCTTGTAAATAAAAAGAGAGGAGAAAAAAAAAAGAAAAGAACATGCCAGCAGTAAATAGGAAAACCCATGTGATCTCTGAAGAGAGGGGCTGGGCTGGAGCGATTCATTGCATGCTCTCATTGTATGTTGGAGCTGTAGTTTTATTGTGCTGAGCCATGCATTCTGCAGCACCTTTCAGCTAACAGGCTGCTTTAAAATATGACATTACAGCTGTTACAAACATTAATCTCACTATGAGGTCAGTTGTTGTAATGACTTGCACAGGACATGCTTTATCTTATTGACCTGACAGACATTGCTGATTTATTGAAGAAACTGCTGGGTTGTCATGACAACGGAGGGTAATGGTGGGTGGCAGTCCTGTTTGAGATGGGGAGAGATGTAGTTTATCATTTGAGTTATACAGTATTGCTGTTATAGGTTTTCCATTAGGAAGAAAGATGGTCCTCTGTATTGACCCGCAACTTTTGTGAAAGTCCGCTCCAGTCGCTCTGACTAAAAGGAACCATCTTCCACCGGCGCTGCTCATGACAAATGGGAAATTGTGAAGTGATGCATTTCTGTGTGCGCATGACGGCATCATATTATTATTCATGTATGTGTGACGCTTTTGAACGGCATTCATCACTTTCATTGCATTATTAATAATGTTTTGTTTTGGACAGGATTGTGTGTGAGATGGCTGCAGCTCCTGAAGGCAGCACGCCAGGTCCAGTTAAACTGTGCGTTGGTGAATGCAGACCAGAACTAAGCGCTCAGTCCTCGCATCTCTACTCCTTTGTGGTAAATCTGCTCAAATAAAAGCACTTCTGAAACAAACATTGTTTATTGTGAAGTTGAAATTGCAGGTGCAAGCAAAACAGTTTGATCTACATATTGAAGATTGTACACTTTAAATCATTGTTCGTGGTGCAAAGTATTGGCATTTTATGGTTTGTAAAAAATATAAAAATACAAATGTTTTCTCTTTTTTTTGTAAACTATTAGCTCTTAAAGCCTGGTTTATACTTCTTGTCTCACGTCTTTTACCCCCCGTTGAGTGAACCCAGCGCTGACGTAATTGCGTGTGTGTCACCGACCGCATTAGTGTTTATACTTCTTTAAGACGTGGGGATAATCCCTCCCTCTTCCCTCCCACTGCATACGTCACGCACACTCCCACTGCATGTTTTATCAGGACAAACGGATTTAATATAATGATACGCTCCATTACCTCCATTTGTGAGTCCATTATCATGGGCGTAGCCAGGATTTTATGGGGGGCGGATTCTTTAAAGGAAACGTTGACCTTAAAATAGCAAGACGCCTCGGTGGCTCACTGGAAAAGCGTAGGTTCCCTTTCAGTCATGTTCTCTCGGTGCAACATACTTGCTATGGGAATTGCGCCCCCGCACGATTACCTGAAGGAATAGACTCACGCCTTTACTTCTAGGGGCGTCACCGCCGCGCCAGAGGCCCCGCCCTCTGGCTACTTAAGCGGCGTGCGCCCCTCCATCTTCCTCTTTTTTGCCCTTCACCTCGCTTAAACCTGAACTACCTCTTCGCGGGACTTCTCTGGTGCTTCCATCGCTCATTCGAGGTGAGCTCGCTCCCTACACAGAGCGCACAGAGAATTATTTCCTGCGTACTGCTGGACTAGCAAGCCTAGTCCAGCATTTTTCCACCTAACCCCAAAGTTTTCTCTCCTCTCTCTACAGATTGCTTCGCAACGGCGCTAACTACGCCATCAAAAAAAAAAAAGGAGGCTGCCTCGCTAAGTCAAGCTAGCGGGCTGGCCAGCGAAAGCAACACGACGGAGGAGACATCTCAAGAAAGAAGAAGGAAAGTTCTGGAAGGACTCGCTCGCCTCGTCTCGGACAGAATGGCTCCGGAGAAGGGAAAGCGGAAAGCGAAACTTCCAAGGAAGACCACCGCGGCGGCGAGCCCCACCTCGCGCGCCTGCCCAAGTGGCTGTGGTTTTTATCTCGCAGCGACGGACACCCACGAGGCCTGTCCAGTCTGCCTGGGAATGCTTCATGCAAAAACTGCGCTGGACGCACCTGATTTTTGCCCACACTGCAGCATCATGATGGATGTGGTGCTGCGACATCGGGTCGACCTTGTCACCAAAGCTATGGGGACCTCGGCCACGTCTGTGGACGCAGACACCACGGAGCCTCTCACCCCCACACCGGAGTTGGAGAGTTTGGCCCTACACCACAGCACGCGGGTCGAATGGGATGACACCCCCGATGCGCTGGCCACCATGGAGGACCTAACTGTCGAATTCGACACCCGGGGCATGATGAACGACGACGAGTTATCCATCTTGGCCTCGGGTGAATTCTCAATGGAGGAGGTGGACGTAGAGGTCGAGGATCAGGGTGACGCACTCGCCCAGACCCCCCTACCCGCGCTCCCGGACACGGACTCTTCCATCCCTTCTCTGTTTGAACTGTGCCACAGAGCAGCGGGCGCAGTACAAGTGCCTTGGCCCGAAACCCCTCCTCGCCAACAGGTTACGAGGCTAGCGGGAAATTACTTTTATTCGAAGCAGCAGGCTGCCACAAGGCAGAGGATGCCTGTGTTCCCAGACTTCCTCACGAAACTGACACACACCTGGACTCACCCACGAGCCCCTATGCTTCTACCCCTCTCACAATTTCTCGACGTGGATGGGGTGGACGAGGTGGGTTTAGCTAACGTGCCTCAAATCGAGGACACTCTGGCGTCTCACCTGGCCCCAAATTCTTCAGGAACAAAACCAACTCTCCCCAGCAGGGCCTGCCGGGCCTCGGCGTCTCTCCTCGAGAAATGCTATAGGGCCATGAACGCGTCCGCGCTGATGCAAGCCTACCTGGCAGAAAAGCTGCAGCAGCTTCACGTGGCAACGGACAAGCAGGCGGCTACCGAATTGCTGGAGGAAGCCTGCAGAACAACTGACTTCATGCTCCGAATGATGGGGACTGCTGCGGTTGCTCAGGGCAGAGGGATGGCGGAAGTGGTCATTGCGACCCGCCATCTCTGGATGACACTGACGGACTTACCCGAGGGACAAAAGGTGCCTTTTCTCCATCACTCGATACAGCCGGAAGGGCTGTTTGGAAAAGCTTTGGAACGGATTCAAACGAAACTGGACCAAAGACGCAAACAGGCAGAGGCTCTCCGGGTGGGCATCCTCCCGTAGAAGCTTCGCCCCCCCCAAGAGAAAATGCGGGGGGAAGACCTGCCCAGTCCAGGCACCACTCGACGACGCGTGCCCCACCGCAAAAGCGGCCAGCGTACGAGGAGGAGCCCAGGCAGAGACCCCCTTCGGGCCCTCCTCGTACCGAGCACGCCTGGAGCAAGAACAGGTTTGTCCCTCGCCAAATGTCCAAACACAGGGCCTCTTCGGCGAATCGCGACGACAGACAGAAACGGGCCTGATGAACCAAGCTCACGTTTTCATGTTACACGGTCACCCGCCCACGCGGTAACGGGAATGATCCGCCTAAACCCAGACTTTATTTGTAACACAGTACAAAAAGCTGGTTTATTTTCAGCATGCACCAATCATGCCCTCTCTGCTGTGAGTGACTTAAAATCATATACGTCATGTCACGTAAGCACAAATAAAATCATGAAACAGCAATTCTCTGTTTTACTGACTCCAAAAAACAAAAAACAACAACAATCAACACAACTTCTCCCAGCAAAGCAGGTCCCTCTGACCTGCATGCCGTCATAAAGGGAGGGGTCCCCCCCCTCTCCCTCACGGCCCACGGGGTATTAGAATATTTAATAAGCCCCGGCAGACTGCTTCTGTTTCATCTGCGGTGAGCAGACACAAGCCGTGTTTCCATCAAGGTTTCTAGCTGCGCATTTTGAAGTATCGCAGCAGAAAAGCTTAATGGAAACGGCAAAATCCGAATTTACTTCCTCAAATTCGCCAAAAAGTTTATACGCTCGCTTGAGGTGGTTTTTGGGATCTTCGAAAATGAGCAGATGCGCAAAACGACAGATGGAAACAGATTTTCCGACTCAGTTCTGCCGTAGCGAACATTCACGTCACGTGACGATCAGCTGTTTCCGCTCCGGACAACATGTAACATCGCTAAAACTAGTTGGCATGACAGAATAAATACAACTTGCCCGATAGCAACACGTACCTGAAATATTCTCTCCATTTTGACGAGATGTGTGGCCGGGTTCTGTTTTCAACCGCTACTTCCTGTTTACTGTAGACATGCGCAGTGCTGACGTCTGACGTAATGACGCTGACGTCTGACGTAATGACGCTGTGCGTGGCTTGGTAGATGCGCTACAAGCCAGTAGATGGAAACACTTCTGCTTCGCATTAATTTGTATTTACATATTTGCGAGATTTCAAAAATTAGCTCAAAATTCGAAATGAAAATAGATGGAAACACGGTTACCCCAAAAATACACCACACGCGTTCCGGCTCCGCCCCGCTCCGGTCCGACCTCCGCAGCAAATACGCACCCATTATAATCAATGAGATAAAGTACACTGGCTCCGCACGGCGGCGGTGAGCTGCGGCGAGCGGACGGCAGTCCGTCAAAATTAGAAATTTTTCTATTTCTGCCGGATGACGGAGCTGTGCCGGAGTCAACTTTTGAAGATTACGTCGCACCAACAGGAAAAGGAACGAGCACAACTTCCGTATTTACAAAATAAAATCACCACGGGCGGACTAATCCTAGCTCTATACGGATTTATTTGTACAAAAATGCTGTCAAACTATCATTTATGACTATTCTATGACTAAACTATTATATTTATGACTATGACTACACCTAATAACGCAATACAAGAAATAAATAAATAAAAAAGTATTTTATTCTGAAATGTAAACATCACTTCCTGTTGCTCAAACCATGTCCTGTCGCTTATTTACGAGAGAAGATCAAGGCAGCCTTTACTGTTGTTCTCCTTCTTCCACCGAATGAATTGTTTTGTTCTGACTTCATTATTTATCACTTGATTTATCGCGCAATCTCGCAATTCCCGCGCATGCGTCTTGGAGCGGCGCATCCATGCGGACCTGAGCTGAGCGGAGGCAGTGGACTTTGGACTCGCTCAGCTGCGACCTGCGGAGCGGAGCGGACACGGACCGCGTGTAGTGTATTTTTGTGGTTAGAGTGACATCTGTAAACACCCTCCTTGCCCCTTACAGAGGCAGGTGAGGAGGGTCACGTGTTTAGGCTCTCGCCCCATTATCAGAGGCGAGACAACCAATACACCAAACAGACGGGCACGTGACGTAGCCGTAGCTCAAGGAGCCGAGTTGACAACGTCTCTCGACGGGGCTGCTTCAGACGTCCTCACACAGCTTAGAACTTCACACCTTCACAGAAGCTGTGTTCAGCTGGCTGTGGACAAAAACAAGTCTGAGCTTAATCAGATTCCTCTTCCTGTTGTTCGAAGGGAACTGCACTCTTTATCACATAGACTGAAAGGAACCCCCCACGCTTTTGTGTGGCGGATGCTCCTTTGTTATTAACGAGAGACACGCAAAACCCATGCAGCAGTCAGACAGCACGTGACCTGCCTCTACGTGCTGATCCAAAGCGGTCTTTAAAATTAATTCAGGATCCGGTCAGTTTGCCTGGCACCATAGCTTCATTGAAGCCAAGGGCCAATGGTTTAGGCCACTCCACTAAGAGGACTGGAGTAAGGAGGTCTGCTTGCCTACGTGGCCTGCAGCTCCATAATTTGGAGGAAGATAAGAATAATTCTCCTCCAAACCTGTCTAATGGGGATGACAGGTTGTACCCGTCCTCAATTATCCGTGAGCAGGACAACTCAGGGACAAGCTGCCTCCTCCCAAACCTGGTGGACACCCAGGGGCTGTTGGCCTCTGGATCACCAGAGGAGGCGCTGCGGCCACCCAGGCCAAAAACTGCCAGAAGTCTCAGCTTGTCGGCTGAAAGAAACAGGCTGATGGCAGCAGGCCTGCCGGAAAACGTGGTATTAACCATACAGAATGCTCGTGCAAGGTCAACACAATCTTTATACGCTCAGAAATGGCGTATCTTCGAGGCCTGGTGCTCAGAAAGAAATATTGTTTCTTATGCATGCAACCTGGTCCAAATCCTGACCTTCCTTCAGGATCTCTTGGAGAAGGGTCGTTCTCATTCAACGATTAAAGTCTTCCTTTCAGCTATTTCTGCTTGTCATGAAGGCTGGGGAAACAGGACACCTGGAGCACACCCAATCATAATAAGATTTATGAAGGGTGTTCTTCGATCTAAACCACCCAGCAGGATCCTGACTCCTGGTTGGGACCTCGGTTTGGTCTTGGGGGCTCTATGCGACCCCCCATTCGAGCCATTGAGTGAGACTACGATAGATCTACTATCTTATAAAACGGCCTTACTCCTGGCACTTTGCTCGGCGAAACGCGTGGGTGACCTCCACGCATTATCTGTGCATCCAATGTGTACCAGATTCGCCCCAGACGGGTCAAAGGTCACGCTGAGGCCTAATCCCGCATATGTAGTGGTTATAAAATTGTTAAAAAAACAAAAACAAAAAAACATTAAGTAAAATACTATTGTTTCGTATTATTTTGTATTTGTATGTAGTTCATGGTATTATTTGGGAAATGTAAAGGGATCAAACACACCATAATCCATTCTTCAGTTGAAGAGAAATTCATGGGAATAAGATGCATTGTGATTGTTGCTCTAAATATCTGTGACCAATTTTTCTGGTCTTGCAGTTCAAAGGTCACAGAATGATGCAGTAGCAGAATACATCTTAAATATATTTTCTTTAAATGTTACTTTTCTGAATATGATTGTTTATAGACTTTAGAGAGTGATACAGACTTTAGAGAGTGATACAATTTCAAAGTTTATGTCTTGAGAGTTTTACTTCCTGATCGTGTTTCGATTAGTTATGTCTAAACTAACACAGGTGAAATGTGTTGCTCCTGCTCGCCCATTAACAACACTGGACGTGACAGAAGTGACACTGTGTCTGTGTTTGTTTCACATTTCCCCTTTTCAGGTAAAAATTCTGACTGTTACCAGTTTTATAACTAGATTTATGGTCACTGAGTTTAGAAAACATGTAGAAAATGGCTGCAGTAACATGAACAGCTTGGGTAACTGTGATTTTGATAAGAGTTTACTCTAGTTTTCTTGCCAACTGTGTCTTATTGCACAGATGCCTAGCAGGTATACTCACAATGTTTGAGTGCAATGTTCAGGACTTTTAAATTCTATATTTTATACAAGTGAAATAATGTTAATATCTGTAATTCTGTAAGACATCAGTCTAGTTAGATATGTATGATGCATAGATGATTGATGTATGTTTTCGTAATGTTACATGTAAGGTTTATATACGATGCTGTAGTTGTGTAGTCTGCTATTCATGCTGATGATATACATGCAGTCTTGGTTTGTGTTGGCACAGAGACATCTTGAGTAATTATTAATGTTGTGTGGTTCAATTTTTGTAACCGAATTACATTTTTTTATGTGACAATGTTATACTGAAAACTGTTTTGAAATATAACAACACTGGACGTGACAGAAGTGACACTGTGTCTGTGTTTGTTTCACATTTCCCCTTTTCAGGGGTATAACATTTTGGAGGCACTGCTGGGAGCAGATGAGGCGAGAGTTGACTTCTGCTGGGACCAGACGTTTCCATCCCTCATTCAGCTCCTTTTTAACTCACCCAGGCAGATGACATCTAGTGGATAACTTTGGTGGCTGTCCGAGTGTCTACAACCAAGGGCATAAGCAATCTGAGGTCAACCTAAGGTTCCAGGAGCTCTGCAACTAAGGTTTAGGATGCCAACTACTGCTACAACAGAACTCTAAGTCACCACTAAAAAAAAAAGAGAAAAAAAAAAAAAAGAAGATGGAGTCAGCTGAGGTTGAAACATTACAGCTGGAAATAATAGGACTTTTGTGTTCACTGCCTGTAGACAGCCTAAAAGAACTGTGTGATTTCCTCACCATTGCTGGATTACAATTTGAGCATGTAACAGGAAAGAACAGAGCATCGCTCATCTTAATGATAAGTAATCATCTGCAGCGTGAAGAGTTACAAAAATTGGAGGATATGGGAATGGCAGAACTTCTTTGTTTTAAAGACAAGATAACTGAGCTTCAGGCTGAGACCATAGCTGACCAAATAAAAAGTACTAATGAGGAGAAAAAACATAAAGTTCAGGTCACTGTAACCGCCCCCAGAATGGCAGCTTCAGGTTCAGCTCTGAGTCATACCCCTCCCCTGTGGCAAAAGGAATTCAAAATATCCGGACAAATTGGAGAACCGGGACAAAAAGATCGCCTCACATTTTCCAGCCTAGCACGGCAAATTGAACATGGCCTCTTCAAAGGCTTTCCAGAGACTGAGGTTGTTGATGCTGTCATAAGAGCCATTGTCCCGGGGATGCAGTTGCGTAGTTATTTAGAAGGGAAATGTGACCTCACACTGCCCACCCTGAGAAGAATCCTTCGCTGCCATTATCAAGAGAAGAGTGCAACAGAATTATATAAACAGCTGTCATCAGAAGTACAAGGCATTAAAGAGACTCCTCAGAGTTTTCTTATCCGCACTCTAGACCTAAGACAGAAGATTTTGTTTGCCTCACAAGAGTCCGGATCAGGCTTACAATATGATCCAGTGCTAGTGCAGAACATGTTCCTCCACTCAGTCATGACCGGCTTGCAGAACGATAACATAAAACGTGATCTCCAGCCATCCCTGGAGCAAGTTGGTGTTTCTGATGAACTTTTGTTTGAGAAACTAAATATTGCATGCGCCTATGAAAGTGAGAGGCAAGACAAGAAAAAAATAAACACATCACAACGGTCTATAACCATTCACTCTGCTCAGTCTGACCACACCACTATTGAGAGGAAAGAGAAAATAAGCCAGCCAAGTCACAGTAAGAGTCAAACAGATATTCTCTCAGAACTGCATGAGATGAAGACTAACATGACTCTTTTAAAAGACCTTAAAGCTGAAGTGTCTTCTATTAAAGAGTCCATGCAACAGCCCTCTTATCTACAGAGGCAGCACCCAAACCCAGTTTCGGGACAAGACTGTATACCACCTCAGTCAGCATCAGCCTACCACGACTCATCACTGACATGCAATGCAGCAGTACATCATGGTCATCCTCCAACACAGTGCAGCTACTTGCAACCCCCTTCAGCATATCACAACTATTCACTACACCATTCAACACAGCATGGTTATCCTCCAACCAACCAGAGGTATGGAAATCAACGCTCCCTCTCCACAGCTCCACCATGGCCCAGGAGGAGGTGCTACGCCTGCCAGCAGGAAAATTTGGAAAACTGCATTCACTGTTTTAGGTGTGGCAGCAGCGAACACTTTTCAGCTGGTTGCAGGATGAGGAGATCTGGCCAATTTAGAGGGACTGCTTTAAACGAGCAAGGGTTACCCCAACGGGGCAGGGAGTAACCAGTTCATCATCAGTGCCCCAACTCTGTGCACGCTGTGGGGTCAGTGGGATAAAGGTGAGACTAAGACAATGCTCATCATGTAAAAATGTATTATATTGTTCTGAGGGATGTCAACATGAACACTGGGTTATTCATAGGGATCAGTGT
>JBBPBX010049531.1:5353-16897 GCA_038048925.1 Garcialebias charrua
TGTAAAGTGAAATTAGATTTGTGTTTTTAGTTTATCACATGGCATAAATATGTGTTATTAATCACCCATATAAATCTGACTGATTAAAAACATTGTTTTCCTTATAAAATTAAGTGTCAAAAATCATGAAAATACATTATTTTCCCTTAGTCTAGAACTGTGGGGGCGTGTCAGCACGTGGGCGTGGTTTCAGCGCAGCACTGCAGCTCAGAGAGCAAGTAGGAGGACTCTCTCGCTCAGAGCTGAACTGTGTGGAGGAGGAAGACAGGTTCATCAGTAAACCTGCTCTGTTTGCTCCTTTTTCCAAGAGTTACGCTGTTTTTAGTGCACAAACAACTCTGGTTTTATTTTTAAAGTTGAGGACGCAACTATAATTCATAACTCCGCTGTTATGTGTTTAGAAGATGAGCGGACTCGCGCGGCTGCACCGGTCCGACCCGACACATCGCATGCGGGGGCTGTGTTGGTGATTAAGATAAAGAGGGCTGTGTTGGTGATTAAGATAAAGAGTAATCACGTTGATAACTAAGTATGCAATGGACCTGTCGCATTTTCTTAGCAAAAAAGGAGCTTGTGAACTTGTAGGGCACAGGCTTAGCAATAAAAAAAAGAAAGAAAGAAAAGAAACAGGAAAGGCGGCGGCGGTGTCCGGAGGCTGAGGAGGGAGACGGTCAGTAGCAGGTGCCCTGACCATTAAAACATCCTGGGAAGATGCAGGAACGAGGCATAATTGATTAGCTAGCTAACAATGAACAAAATATCTATGCTATTGCTATCTGATGCTATCTGCGAGTCGCGAGTGAACGGCTCCACCCATGCGAAGAACAATTTATATGACTGGAGCAGCAGGGGGTAGGGCTATACTAATGAGGACCGCGTGACGAAACGCGGTCCCGTTTAAAACACGCCTAAAAAATCCTGAAACACACATGTCTTTATACACAGTTTCATGTATAACTTCAAAATTAATTGAGCTACAATTTTGAGACTTTTTACTCATTTACAACATTACAATTATCACATTTATAATGTTTATTTAAGAAAATGTTGAAATTCACTTTACACGGTCTTTAATCAATTGTAGAAAATAAGACTTGTTCATCTTAATAATTTCCCGAGTCCTGATTCATTACCAGTATGTAAAAAAAAAAAAAAAAAAAAAGGTCAAACACTGGACTAAAATCAAGTTAAAATGCAGTTAAAGTAAAAAATAAAAAAGCTTAAAATACTAGAGGAACCATGAATCAAACCAGTTCCATCCTTGTACACATGAAATATTTTGCTCATAAGCTTGTTCACCTTCAGGTTTATTAAAAGAAACCTTTCCAGAGGAACCTGTTCAAAAAGATTTGTATTGGCTGTGTGCGTTGAGCTACACCCTAAACCGTTCAAACTCAAAGTTTTATTTTCCCATTTATTAATAGTTTTACAGATTATAGTTTTGTTGCGAGTGTGCAAACGTGCATGGATTTGGGAACAGGAAGGACATGGCAGCTTGTTATACGTGTAAGAGCAAGAAACTAAACTAGCAGAGTAATTAACTCTACATTTAATATTCGTCTTAAAAAATGCTTTAACATTGACAAAGCCACTCCTTTCTGTAATGACAGGGTGTTGTCTGGTCAAGTGTGCAGTGGAAGTGGGAGAAAGGTAAAGCATGCTTGTTGTCTGTCTGTCAGATTTTAAACTGCTGTCAGAGAGAAACACACTCAGCAGGAGTTCATTCTACAGTTTTACACTCAGTCAAGAAATGTATTTATGGAAAGTGAAAACGTGGAATGGGGCGGGGGGCAGGTACTGACCCTGCATAAGGAAAGTGCTCAGCAGCTGATCAGTGGCCACAGGTTTGATTTCTGTTCTCAGGTTGACGTATCGACCCACTACCAGAGGAGCTCTCCTGAACCCGAGAATCCTGAAGACGGGATGGAAAACAGACAAGAAGAGTCAAAAACAGTTTTCCTGATTGACAGATCTGACAGCAGCACGAACGATGTTTACGCACCTGTCCAGGTGAAAAGCAGCCACCTCTGCATTGTGTCTGTCGTAACCTGCATACGGTTCTCCTTCAACCACAAACTCTCTCTTGTACCTGAACACAAAGAACAAAAGCCAAGTCACTCGAATGCAAAACTTAAAAAGTCTAACTGTTAGGATGTTATTGTGATTATTTATGGAGACAATGGCAAATGGATTTGGATTGGCATATTGAGGATGACACCTGGACATCAATCTTGAGAAACACACATAATATGTTGACGTGTAATGCGGACAGAGAGACACAATTTAAAATACTTCACAGGCTTCATACCACACAGATACTGAGGGGCAGGCTGGGGCTGGGATCTTCAACCCGTAGTAAATGTAATTTAGAACCTGGCACGTACACATATGTTTTGTAAATGTGTAAAGATTGAGAAATTTTGGGGTGAGGTACAGGCTGAGGTGACCTCTTTGATGGGGTATGACCTACATTTATCACCCCTTCACTGTACTGTATTTTATACATTTTATAATCTTTATGTATTTTATATTTCAATTTGTCACTGATAATGTTTGATCTTTATTACACTGTATTGGTTTGTTAAGTGTCCTTGGGTGTCCTGAATGGCGCTTTTAAATAAAATGATTATTATTATTATTATGGGAGCTAAAGTGGACAATGCAAAGAACACCCATAACACTAAAATTATAGGAACATGTCTACATGCTGCAAGCAAGGCCATCCTCAAGTTGTGGATATCACAGGAAGCCCCGACATTGAGTGACTGGTATAACGAGCTTCTGAGAATACTTCCTCTGGAAAAACTGACCTACAGCTTACGGGATGAAAGTGAGAGATTTGTTAAGATATGGAAACCACTCCTGGACAGACTAGATCTCACAGGCCTCAACTTTACAATTACATAGGAGATGACATGGTGTCTCATTATAACTTTTTAATTATAACTTTTTTTTTTTTCAGTTGATCTGTCTGTATTTTTTTCTCTTCTTCTGTTTTTTTTTAATTTAAATATGCTTTTTGGTTAGTGTAGAACCTGCTGTGTATTTACCTGTTTTATTGAAATTGTTTATGTTGGGAGGGGGAAAAATAGTTGGGGTTTCTCTATATACAGTATTCTATAATTAACAGGTGTGTTTGTATTTGCTAAGANCAAGTTTTGGATATTCTGAGAATACTTCCTCTGGAAAAACTGACCTACACCTTACGGGATGAAAGTGAGAGATTTGTTAAGATATGGAAACCACTGGACAGACTAGATCCCACAGGCCTCAACTTTACAATTACTGTACATAGATGACATGGTGCCGGATTAAAACTTTTTAATTATTACTATTATCTTTTATTTTTTCAGTTGATCTGTATTTTTTTCTCTTCTGTTTTTATGTGCTTTTTGGTTAGTGTAGAACCTGCTGTTTACCTGTTTTATTGAAATTGTTCATGTTGGGAGGGGAAAAAAAGAAGTACGGTCGGGGTTTCTCTATACAATATATCCTATAATTAACAGGTGTGTTTGCATTTGCTATGAGAACCTCAATAAATAAATCTAAATATAAAAAATAAAAAGTCTAACTGTTAAATGTCTGACCTCTTGGGTTTGAAGACGACTTTCTGTCCTCCGTCGAGCACCAGCAGGGCTTTGAGCTGTGTGCCCTTATAGCCCACATCAGCTCGTTCGATCCTGGCGCTGCTCAGGGAGGTGAGCACCGCAGCCAGCTCAGGGGTCTCCTCGGGGTACACTTCTCTTGGGCCCACCCACTGGCTCGCTATCTCCCACGGAGACTGGAGGGTGTGGGTGAGGCGAGTCCCCCAAGCCAGAGAGAGACAAGCCTCCATCTGTGAGGATGTAGCAACAACGTGTGCCATTAAAGAAAATAAACCGTGTGTTTAAGCGCTGCCAACAGTGCTCCATGGAGCTGACCTTACGAAACGCTCGCAGGTCCCGCCGGCTGGCTGCAGATCCTTCACCTCCATCCAGGAGGAAGATCTTGGCCAGGCCCAGCAGGAGGAGCACGGCACACAGCACCACCATGCGCTGTTTGAGCTTCATCTCCTCACTGACCGGCCTCGACTGCCTCTTCACCCGCTGATGGTTGTGTCTCCTGCAGCAAAGATCCCTCACCCCTGACGCATGGCTCTCAAAACGGCGTCCAACCCGCCCAGTCCGTGCTGCAGAATGAACTCTTTTAGAAGAGAAGGGCGTTTCCTCCAGAGGCACACTTTGGGTAAGTAGATTTTTACCTGCAATGGTAAAATGAGGAAACAACAATGGGAGAAAGAAAAGGAGGAGGACATAAGGAGGAGAAATGATTCACCAGAGTTGTACTGTCAATAATGTGCACAGAGAAAACTGATTGATTACTTTTCCTGAGGGCAGCGGATGACCTAGCTTCACTAGCTGCTAGCACATAGCCCAGTTTACAAAGGATTTGAGGCTCCATGTTATTTCTAAATAAAAACAAAGTTGTTCTTTAGAAAACTTTTTAAAGCTACATTCATTTAAAGAAGCACAAAAACTGCATAATAAGGGGTGCGAATCTCTCAGTGTCTGGAGAATCAATTCGATTCCGATTTTTGGTGTCACGATTCGATTCAAAATCGATTTTTCGATTCAGAAACGATTTTTCTATTAAAATGGTCATAAATTTAGTTTCAGTTTTGTAACTGACAAGCTGAAAAGAATAAACAACAATGTAAACAAATGGAACATTTATTTAAAACAATAATTTTAAACTGAAAACATTAAACAACAATGTAAACAAATGGAACATTTATTTAAAACAATAATTTTAAACTGAAAACATTAAACAACAATGTAAACAAATGGAACATTTATTTAAAACAATAATTTTAAACTGAAAACATTAAACAACAATGTAAACAAATGGAACATTTATTTAAAACAATAATTTTAAACTGAAAACATTAAACAACAATGTAAACAAATGGAACATTTATTTAAAACAATAATTTTAAACTGAAAACATTAAACAACAATGTAAACAAATGGAACATTTATTTAAAACAATAATTTTAAACTGAAAACATTAAACAACAATGTAAACAAATGGAACATTTATTTAAAACAATAATTTTAAACTGAAAACATTAAACAACAATGTAAACAAATAGAACATTTATTTAAAACAATAATTTTAAACTGAAAATAATAATAATAATAATAATAATTAATTCAATTTATAACGCACTTTTCATTACTGAAAATCTCAAAGTGCTACACATATATTGAATGCTACACACATTCATAAACCGGTGGCGGCAGACTACCATGCAAGGTGCTTTCCAGTCCTACCGGGAGCAACTCAGGGTTAAGTGTCTTGCCCAAGGACACAACGACACATGGTGCGGGTCCCGGGAGTCGAACCGCCAACTTTCCGATCGGGAGATGACTGCCATTACCACTACACCACGGCCGCCCATGAAAACATTAAACAATGTAAACAAATAAAACATTTATTTAAAACAATAATTTTAAACTGAAAACATTAAACAATGTAAACAAATGGAACATTTATTTAAAACAATAATTTTAAACTGAAAACATTAAACAATGTAAACAAATAGAACATTTATTTAAAACAATAATTTTAAACTGAAAACATTAAACAACAATGTAAACAAATAGAACATTTATTTAAAACAATAATTTTAAACTGAAAACATTAAACAACAATGTAAACAAATGGAACATTTATTTAAAACAATAATTTTAAACTGAAAACATTAAACAATGTAAACAAATAGAACATTTATTTAAAACAATAATTTTAGGTTCCTTATTGTATCAAATGTTTTGCATCGTTTGATATTTATACCAAAAATAGGAACAAATAATACAGGAATGCATTAAATTCTGTAACTTAAATAACCAGTATTAGGTTAGCTTTTTGCTCTGTTACTTATAGAAGATTATTGTTTGAATTGATTGTTTGAACTTGTTTTGTTTTTGAAAAAAGGGGCAGATAAAATAAGATTTCTTCTTCTTTCTGCCACCTTTCATTTTATGTCTTCTTTCATATACTATGAGATATGGTTTTCTTTTCTTTATCTTTTGGGTTTTAATGTTTATTTTATTCATTTTTTTTATCGATTTTGGGGCCTTTAGAATCAATTCTGAATCGCCAGGACTAAGAATCTAGATTCTGTTAAAAAACGATATTTTTTCCTGCACCCCTACTGCAGAACTATTTTTACATCTTTAAATTAACACCAACAAAATGTATTAAACAAGTTAGAACACGAGCAGCTACAAAAATAAATAAGATTTTTCTAAAACATTTAGTTAACTGGCAGCACACTGATATAAAACAAGTTCCTCTGAAGGACTATAAAAAGTTAACGTAGGCTCCTTCATGGAACAGTTCAATGAAACGGCCACAAGGACCAGTCCATTTTTATGTTGGTCTTTCCAAACCATCACAGGTGAAACTGGCCTCATCCCACTCAGACAAGAGCTTTCATCAAAGAAGCCTCGTGGAACCAAAAGAGGCGCAGAGAAGAACTCAGCTGCGCGGATGTAAGCGCGTTGCGTTAAATGTGCGATGGACGTTTCCTTCGTATCATTTTCAAAACATTACGAATAACGTCAGTTTAGTGATTCTCTCTCTTTAAATAAATGCAAAGTTACTTTGCGTCATCATCATCAATCTTTCCTCAGTAATAAATCTGTTTATTGTTGTTTTGTCCCACAAACCATATCATCACCATCACATATGAGCTGCGACACCCGCTTACCTGTTCACATGTCGACCATTTCGGCTCTGTTACTACATCACTTCACAGCACAGAGATGCATCAGGGCAGGGGCACGTTGGCTTTAACGCTCCTTCGCCTGTCCATTCAGAGATCAAATCGAGGCAGCCAGTCCCAGTTCGAGATGTCTTGTGAACGAGCCTATAGAGTAAATGGATCAAGACACATCAGAACTTCATGGCCAGTCAACATGTTCGTTAATGCGGCAACAAACGTAGGTTCAGATCTACCAGGAAAAAAACATAAATAAATAAAATGTCTGGTTTTTTCATAGAGAAAGAAAATTGTTCCAAAGGAGTGTGACAGTCATGTGATCAAATCCATAAAAATGTAAATACTTTTCAAAATTAAAAGGCTTAGCATTCGTTGAAGGAACGCAGCCTGCACACTGAAAACATCATGTGGTGTAACTCTCAGATAAAGTGTTGAGGATGATTCTCAGCTACTACCACAAAATAATTTAGCTTCACATCTGTAAAACTGTCAAGAGTTATAGTCGGTTTGTGTTTTTCTAAGAGCTGTGGCAGCCATCTTGAATTGGGTTGACTCCAAGAGGATCTAAGTAATAGATTTTGTATGTTTCATTACAATCCAGCCTATGGTTCATGAAATATTTTGCTGATGTTGCTGAAAAAGTGGAGAAAAAAAATTTATGGACAAAAATAAAGTGAGTTGAAAACACAACTTGTGTTTTAAACTTATTATTGCCATCAAGGCTGGTTACCAGAAAGACAAAGACATCAAGATATTTGTGGAGTTTTAATGAAGGAATGCATCAGAAACTAAGTCAAAACATCGATGTCAACTTAAACCGAACGCAATAATTGTCTGAGGCTAGAACTCTATAAACAAGCACTGCAATTATTTTCCATAACAGCAAACAGACATGGCAACATTTCAAAACCTGACCTATAACTATCAGTCAATGATTGGAGTTGGGGATGGGTCGCAGCTTCTACAGCACCAAATCTGAGCTCAGCGTGTGTAAAAAATATCTGAGCTATAGTCATTATTTGTGTTGTCTAAAGTTGCTGTTATAGCAGCCATCTTGAACAGGGTCGACTCCAAAAGTAATCAGTGACAGATCCAATGATTAGTTGAACTGAACTTTTGATCCAAGAAGATTAAGAAAATAGTCATCTTTCAGATCCGCTGCTCTTGGTCTTCTTCTCAGTAGCAGTGATGCTGCACTTGTAATAAAAGTGATGAGCCACAGGTGAGACACGCATCTGTTATAAACTGGATTAAACACCAAACTGTTCTAAAATATACTAAAACTACTTAGGTTTCACTCAAATATTGAGTTTAAAAAGTTTGCAAATTCTCACTTTCTGGCTATTATTTGCATCTTACATTATATACAGAAGAAGAGTTTTAAGCAGCTTTGTCAGGATGATGCACCTGGACTGTGCAGGTGAGTATCACACCTTTGCCAAACCAGCAGATTTGAGCTGCGTGCCAAAAAGACAACTTCAGCTGATAGCTGGAGGTCCTGCAAAAGGTTTGGTCTTAAATCTCCTTAAAGGGCCACATTTCTGGAGCACTTCCACATCCTTAGGGCAGGTAACACATAACTCTTTCACTGCAGCCCTGGGTCTGGGTGGGGGAGAAAACCAGTGAGTTTTCACTGATCTTTCAAGTTTCCATTGATGAGATGATGGACACAAAACAGCTGCAAGTCCCAGCGATGCAATGTAAAAGAATAAAAGCTTCATAATTTCACAAAACATTCAGAATAGGGGCTAAAATGCCAATCGCAAAATGTTGAACAGGTAAGTTAAGCTAATTCTGCTGCTGGTAGCATTAATCAAGTTAAAAACACAAATATCAGCCAAACGAGTCTGGATGAGGCAAAAGCTTTTTTTTTTTATTAATCAGACTTATTATGATGTTCAACACAAGCCGGCTGCCCAGTACTGACTGGAAACCATCTAAATCCGTCAAATGTCGCTTTCAGTGATGAACACTTTCCCGTTTCAGCCTTATCGTGTCAACAAATGATGTTCCCACATCACGAACAGAGCTAACAGCTTAGCAAACCATGAACACCTAGCTGCAAGAAGAAGCCGCTAGCTGAAGGTTGCGTTGTCTGCTGTTTTAAGATAACTTACCTTATGGCCTCGTCGTTTTATTACACATAACCTCAGGTTTTTGTAGAGTCCGGAAATGTGAAAAGCTACACAAAATAAATTGTCCGAGTACTAAAACTAGCTGTCAATTTTTTTTATTTATTTCTCATAAGCCTCCGTGGCTCTCTCTTGGCTCCGCCCTTTTCCTATGCAAGCTCCACCACCGTCCACATCCTCCTGCTGCACGGCCACAGCTGGCCACCAGGTGGCAGCATTTCACCGTAAACCTGCCACGTACACAAACTGTGTTCGGATAAAGGGTGAAACGTTTTCTGCAACAAATAAAGTCCAGTTGTTTTTATATTGAGCGCTTGTTCTGATTTTATCATGTCCTGGACGACTGAGAATCTTCACCAGCATACACAAACTGTGTTTCCATTTCCTCTTACAGCAGGACTAGTTATTCAGAGGGCCACAGCTATTGAGTAAGTTTGTTTAAAGATTTAAAATCGAGTTTTATTTGAAAATGAACTCATTGGTGGGCCAAACTGAGCACACCCACCCGTGGCCCTAGCTGATTTGGCCCCTGCAGCCAACTGAAAGTTCTCTTCTACAAACCGGATTCCAAAAAAGTTGGGACACTAAACAAATTGTGAATAAAAACTGAATGCAATGATGTGGAGATGGCAAATGTCAATATTTTATTCGTAATAGAACATAGATGACAGATCAAAAGTTTAATCTGAGTAAATGTAACATTTTAAAGGAAAAATATGTTGATTCAAAATTTCACAGTGTCAACAAATCCCAAAAAAGTTGGGACAAGTAGCAATAAGTGGCTGGAAAAAGGAAATTGAGCATATAACGAACAGCTGGAAGACCAATTAACACTAATTAGGTCAATTGACAACATGATTGGGTATAAAAAGAGCTTCTCAGAGTGTCAGTGTCTCTCAGAAGCCAAGATGGTAAGAGGATCACCAATTCCACCATTGTTGCGCAGAAAGATAGTGCAGCAATACCAGAATGGTGTTACCCAGTGTAAAATAGCAAAGACTTTTAAGTTATCATCATCAACTGTGCATAACATCATCAAAAGATTCAGAGAATCTGGAACAATCGCTGTGCGTAAGGGTCAAGGCCGTAAAACTCTACTGGATGCTCGTGATCTCCAGGCCCTTAAAAGTCACTGCACCTCAAACAGGAATGCCACTGTCAAGGAAATAACAGAATGGGTTCAGGAATACTTCCAGAAAGCATTGCCAGCTGAAACTCTAGTGCAAAGAGGAAGCCATTTCTAAGCAAACTGCACAAGCTCAGACGTTTGCACTGGGCCAGGGGTCATATAAAATGGAGTGTGGCAAAATGGAAGACTGTTCTGTGATGCCATGTCATCCGGACCAGAGAGGACAAGGATAGCCCAAGTTGTTATCAACGCTCCGTTCAGAAGCCTGCATCACTGATGGTATGGGGTTGCATGAGCGCTTGTGGCATGGGCAGCTTGCATGTCTGGAAAGGCACCATTAATGCAGAGAACTATGTTCAGGTTCTAGAACAACATATGCTCCATCTAGACGTCATCTCTTTCAGGGAAGACCCTGCATTTTTCAACAAGATAATGCCAGACCACATTCTGCAGCAATCACAACATCATGGCTACGTAGGAGAAGGATCCGGGTACTGAAATGTCCAGCCTGCAGTCCAGATGTTTCACCTATAGAGAACATTTGGCACATCATAAAGAGGAAGGTGCGACAAAGAAGGCCCAAGATGATTGAACAGTTAGAGGCCTGTATTAGACATGAATGGGAGAGCATTCCTTTTGAGAAACTGGTCTCCTCTGTCCCCAGACGTCTGTTGAGTGTTGTAAGAAGAAGGGGGGATGCCACACAGTGGTAAAAATGGACTTGTCCCAACTTTTTTGGGATTTGTTGACGCCATGAAATTTTGAAACAACATATTTTTCCCTTAAAATGATACATTCTCTCAGTTTAAACTTTTGATCTGTGATTTGTGTTCTATTCTGAATAAAATATTAGATGTTGGCACCTCCACATCATTGCATTCAGTTTTTATTCACAATTTGTTTAGTGTCCCAACTTTTTTGGAATGCGGTTTGTACAAACAAGAAGGATGAACAACAATAATAGGCAAGTAGTTACTTAATAATTAATCAATGCATGTTTAATCTCCTTATCTAAGGCAAAGTTGACTCTTTGAGCAGGAATTATTTCAGCTTTATATGCCCATGAATTTAGACAAAGTTTGGCTATTTTAATAAATAGTTTACTTTGATTTTGGTTGAAAGAAGTTATTTAATCTGATCACATAAAGTCATTTATCATCACTGCAAGCCAGGAAATGCTTTACCAAGTTGCATCAGCTTAAAATAGCATAACCAGACCATGGCATCATGTCACCAGGTCCTGCTCCTTGCCGGGTCAGTGTTAAAGGCACCAGGTCACTCGTCTTTCTGGTGGATCAGACCAGAAACACCATGAGGAGGACTCGCCGGGAACTGCCCAAGGTATCTTACCGTCACTGTGACAACTTCAGGAGTCTGAGGGCAACATCTGATGAGAAGGTGCACCGTCCATCGGCATATTTTGACTTCAGGCCAAGAACGTGAGTCTTGCAGTAGAAAAAGGCTTCATCTTCTACAGTTATATCTGCTACCTTTCATTTTATATATTTATATATTTT
>JBBPBX010049532.1:12303-25314 GCA_038048925.1 Garcialebias charrua
TATCGGCACCTTTCAACTCCAGATAGGGATAAGGTCCAGCCCATCTAAAGGAGACTGGTTCCAGAGCCTATGCTATGCATTGAGGTGATCCCAACTAAATCTACCTCTCAACCTCACACACAAGTTCAGGCTTCAGAGAGGTTATGTTCCTTGACCCAAGAGCCAGCTTTGGTAAGCCAAGGTCAGAGTGTCAAGACCTTGACTTGGGCCACTGCCCATGGCGTCATGCACCCAACTCGTATGGTCCCTCCTGCAGGTGGTGGGCCCACTGGCAGGCAAACCCATGTTGCTCGTTTGGGCTGAGCCCAATTGAGCCCCATGGGTAGAGACCTGGTCATCAGGCACTCATCGAAGAGTCCCTCCCCCAGGCTTGGCTCCAGGGTAGTGCCGCAATAACCCACGTCCAGGCATGTGACACTGAGCTCCTTGTTTTATCCTGTCCATATGAGTGTTAGGAATCGCTCTTTGTCTGGCATGTCACCTAGAAGCAATCTGCCTTTGGAGACCCTACAAGGAGCAGTTGCCCCCAACAACATAGCTCCTAGGATCATTCAGGTGCAGACTCCTCCACCACGATAATGTGGCGATTCAAGGAGGAGGATTTATGAGCACACATCAGGCTAATACCAGTTTTTAATGTAAAATATTTCAGAGATTTAATTACAGCATGTTAGCGCATCAGTGACTGAAAATGTGCTTTATACTATATATAGGTCTTACATTGTCCTAATGTTTTAAAACTGCTGTGTTTTTGTGTAAAATAAATGGTGTGAATATTGAGTAGGTATTCACAGTATTTAGGTTCTTAGGTTTATTATTATTATTACTTTTTTATACAATTAAACTTCTTTGCATGCTTTGTAGTATTTTAATCTATCAAAACATTTACTGGTAGCTCAATTGGGAACAGCATGTTATTATTTGGTATTTGTAACTGTAAACCTCAAAAATTTACTTTTTTTAAAGTGACTAATTTTAGAAACACATTAACATTTTTTAAATATTTCTTCAATAAAATTCCTTTTTAATTTTACTTAGACATAATTGGCATATTTTTGACTTATTGATTAATTTATCATTTATCTTTTTCTTATCTGATCTCAGCTTGAAGCTGCTCTGTTACTCTTTCGTTCAATTTATTTTTTAGCCACTGTTTTGCTATTTTTAAGTTCTAGCAACTTTTTAATTGAATTTAGCTATATGCATCTTTTGGCTAGTTTATACTATTTACTTGTGTTCTGTTTATTGTGGTCATTCTTGTATAAGTTCCAAAAGTTTTATCTTAATTTCTGCTGATTTTTATATTATGTTCTTCCTTACTAGTTTAATTTGACCATTTCAGCAGTATCCTTTAGCACTCAGCACATTTTAGCAGAAAATGCTACTTTTTTTTTTAGATTTCATTTGTTCTGAGACATCGAATTGTCTCCATACCGGTTGATGTCTTCATATATTCTATAATGAGATGAACAATTGCTAAACATAATAAATTACTTCCTGCTATTTTGGCCATAGTTACCAAAAGAAATAGAGGGTTACCTCAAAAAGAGAAAGTAATTCTGCTTCTTCTGCATGCTTCATTTCATGTACTTATCCCCTTGAACTGAGCTCATGACTTATTAAAGTGCATCCCTTTGCCCTGACTCTAAACTGTAATTAGTTTTAGTCCAACACATCTCATTAGGATAGACTGTGTGCTGCAATAGGGAAAAAATGGGCGCAGTTGGGACGACGTGAAAACATTTTGTCTTCAAGAGGGGGTAAAAACTGGAAGAGCATGGGGAAAAGAACTGACGAGGAAGCATGCTTTGCAGGAGTTGTAAGCACCACTTCAGCTAGGAGAGTTATGCTTTGGGGAATATAAGGTACAAACTAGTTGGTTGGAAAGTTGAGGGGAGTGGGGAGCTCTGGAGAAAGCAAACAAACAAGAAAGGGTCAAGAGATTGGGGGAGGAGAGAGGGAGAACAGAAAAAACAACTATAGCCAGAAACCTTACCACTTTTCTGAGAGCCAATTATCAGCTCCAGTATATCTCACATATCATTTAGACTGAAGATGAAATACAAACGCTAACCAGCATGGAGAGCAGGGCTTTGTTTCTGTAATGGAGGAATACTTGACTCATCTCACGCCGACTCTTCTCTTCATCCAACTTTCAACCCCACCTTGTCCTCCTTCACACTCCATTCCCTGCTTGCTGTTATCGCATAAGATTTTAATGAAACTTTGAAAGAGTAATCAATGGATGTCCATCTACAATTGATTAACTTATGAAGTCAAGCCGATTCGAGATAACGGCCAGAGCAATGCAATCTTGGCAAACACTAAAATGCTTACAAGTTTTATAAAAATAGAGCTAAGTTGTGGTACGATAGTAGCTGAGAGTCATTCACAACTCATATTCTAAGTATTGAGTGCACAAGAACTGCATTTAAAACGGTGCCAGTAGCAGTTATTCTTTTTTTTTTCCCACTGAAAAATCTCATTTTTAATTTAAACTTTATTTATACAGGTTGTCCCATTCAGTCACAAGGACTAATTTTCAAGAGAGACCTGTTTGGGAGCAGACAGTGGGGGTTAAGGGCCTTGCTCAAGGGCCCATAGTGGGGCAAATGAGGATGGAGGCAGGTGTGGCTGTTTCTCCTTTTCCATCCACTCGGTCTGGGGAGTTTAACCAGCGACCTTACGATCACAGGCCCACCTTCTCTAACCTCTGCACCACCACTCCCCCATGGATTTTAATGAAGCTGTCAGAAAGTAATCAAGGTACATACCTGTACATCCATAACTGACATTTTTTAGCCAAATTAATGTAAGATAGGCACCACAGCACATGGATTTTGGACAAAACCAAGGTAGCAGATACCGTGCTAGTGTGTGGTAGTAGCTGAGCATCTTTCCCATAGGGATGCACCAATCCACTTTTTTCACTTCCGATCCGATACAGATACCTGGTGTTTTAGTTTCAACCGATACCGATCCGACATCGATCCGATACTGATTTAATACAAATAAACGGTGCTGAATTAACAAAAATGGCTAAATCATATCATCTGGACCAACGGGTCCAGATTACATGATTTAGCCATTTTTGCTGTCTACCCGGATGACTGAGCTTACAATCCCAGTGCTGAATGAACTCAAAACTTTTTTATTTATTTTTATGTAGACATGAATGTACTGAATTACAAATTTATTGGAAACTCTGCACCAGAAGTTCAGAACATCACACTTAAACACACCAAGAGCTTCACAAGCTTGGTCAAACATGTAAAAACAACACAACTTTAATTTGTTCAGGCAGTACAATTATAATATCCAATGTAAAATAAATAATAACAAAGATACTGAAACTGACAAAAACAAAGGTTGACTACTCTGGTCGAACATGTAACAAAAAAACTTCAACAAACCTTTCAAATGGTTCAGGAATTTCAAATATAATGTAAAATAAATAATAAAAGAGCTGAAATAAGAGGAAAAAACAAATGCTTCACTAGCTTGGTTGGCAGATACATGTATTTAAAATAAACAGCAATCAGCTCTTACATATTGCACGTAGCTGTCAAATGTGTTGGCTGAGGTAGTGTGAAATAGTTCCAGATGGCTGATCCTTCAGCTCGCTCCATTTTGAAAACAATCTGTGTGGCGAGTTCGCTGGCACGTGACGTCACTCGGAGCACAAATCATTGAATTAGCGTGAATAGATCTGCCCAGTCATGGATTGGTCACATTTTCACCGATACCCGATCCAGAAGTTTTTCTGATATAGGTGCCGATACCGATATTGGTATCAATATATTGGTATCGGATCGGTGCATCTCTATTTCCCAACACAGATTTCGAGCACAACACATTGCACTTAAAACTTGGAAGTAACTGTTGGAGTCTACCTTGCTTGTCTGTTAAAATATCTTGCGATCCACTGGATGGATTTCAATTACATTTTTTTTTAAAGCAATTAGAACAATCACAACTAATTAGTCCAATTCAACATGTCTGCCACAACAAAAATTGGTTGTAACTCAGTTTATCTGCAGATAGTAAGCCGAAGTTTGGTGGTGTAGTAGCTAACATTCATTCACAACACATACTAAACGTGCTAACAGATGATGCAAGAGCATACAGCGATTCTCAGCCATGGTCCTTGAGGAACACCACCCTGCATGTTTTAGTCGTTTCCCTGCTTTGACACACCTGATTTGAATGAATGGGTGATTAACAAACTTTGGCAGAACTTGAGGAAGTAATAAAATCACAGAATCAGGCGTGTCGGAGCAGGGGAAACAAGTAAAACATGCAGGTTGGTGTTCCTCAAGGACCATGGTTGGGAAACCACTGCTTTAGAATGAGTTTTATTTACAAGGTTTCACCGAAAACAGCCATAACTCTTTCATTTCTCAACACATAAAAGTTTATAGTTTAAAACTCTGACATGGACATTCGCCCATCCCTAGCTTTTTCCGATGCTGAGAAGCTCGTCCATGCTTTTGTCTCCTCCAGGCTCGACTACTGCAACTCCCTGTTTATTGGAATCCCTGGCAAATACCTTCAGAAGCTTCAATATATTCAAAACAGTGCAGCTAGGATCTTGTTGAGAGTTCGTAAATTTGAACATATTACGCCCATTCTACATAACCTCCATTGGCTTCCTGTCGCCTACAGAATTCAGTACAAAACTGCTCTCATTACACATCAATGCTTACACGGAACTTCACCAGATTATCTAAAGGACATTCTTATTCCATACTCATCCACCCGATCTCTGCGGTCACAGAACAGTAATCTCCTTCACATTCCGAGAACCAAATTAAGGACCATGGGAGACCGGGCTTTCGGTGTGGCTGCCCCCCGCCTGTGGAACTCTCTTCCTCACTGCCTGAGAGCCCCACAGTCTGTGGTTGACTTTAGAGCGGCTTGAAGACCTTCCTTTTCAACCGAGCATACTCTGCCTCCTCATGATTCTACTTTTGATCTTAGTTGATACTGTTACTACACACCTTGGGGTGTCTATGAGTGCACACCTAATTCTCCAGCTCCCCGGGCGCTTTCTATGGCTGCTCACTGCACCACCTGGTGGTGGTTGGGTTAAATGCAGAGACGAATTTCGTCTGTGTATGGGAAACATACACAGATGACAAAAAAGGACATTATTATTATTGATTTTACTTGTTTTATTACTTGTTTTATTGACGCTTAAATTCTGTTGCTCTTTGTAGCACTTTGAGATTTTCATTAATGAAAAGTGCGTTATAAATTAAATTCATTATTATTATTATTATTATTATTATTATTATTATTATGAAAGGTGGTGAGCATATCAGGAAATGCAAGGCCTTTAAAGAAAAGAATGTTCATGCTCAACAATCCAGGTACCAAATCCAATAATTCTCAGTCGGGTCATCTGGACAGTTTCTTTTTTATAGAAACGCTTTGCTCTCCATTGAGGGCCTCATCAGTCAGAGGAATTCCAGTAAACTGTTTCCCCACCAAGCAGTAAACACCTTAAGTGGACCAACCAGTTTGCTGGAACCAAGATGGGCAAGACCTTTAAGTTTTGAAAAATAAAGTCTTCAAAATATACCAGCGCAGCTATCTATAGAAAATAACTTTTTTCAGACATATGAAACCTCCACACTGCAGCAGTAAACCTGCTGAGATGAGCTGCACTTGAACCCATTTGGTGTATCAACGTTTCAGAACCTCATCAGCACTCATCTAATTAATAAGTGTGTCTCCTAATCAGTCATTTAAACATGGCTGCAGGCATAAACGTGTAGCAGTGCATCAGTCACACATTGGTGTTTTTAATTATTATAATTGTTTTAGGTGTATTCACATCTGTAAAGCTCCATTTTGCGACCACCTCACTGTTTTTTTTTAACACTGAAGACTTAATTTTGCTTTTGAAAGGAGTGCTTCCTGCAATCTGAGCAGAGGTTTCCAAGCAGGTAAACCTCAGCTGTCCTCCTTTTAAAGCTTTAGTGATGGTGATGAATTGCCTTGTCGTCCTGCTTTGCTCTATTTTATGTCTCCTAACTCTGATTAACTNTTGTAGCACTTTGAGATTTTCATTAATGAAAAGTGCGTTATAAATTAAATTCATTATTATTATTATTATTATTATTATTATTATTATTATGAAAGGTGGTGAGCATATCAGGAAATGCAAGGCCTTTAAAGAAAAGAATGTTCATGCTCAACAATCCAGGTACCAAATCCAATAATTCTCAGTCGGGTCATCTGGACAGTTTCTTTTTTATAGAAACGCTTTGCTCTCCATTGAGGGCCTCATCAGTCAGAGGAATTCCAGTAAACTGTTTCCCCACCAAGCAGTAAACACCTTAAGTGGACCAACCAGTTTGCTGGAACCAAGATGGGCAAGACCTTTAAGTTTTGAAAAATAAAGTCTTCAAAATATACCAGCGCAGCTATCTATAGAAAATAACTTTTTTCAGACATATGAAACCTCCACACTGCAGCAGTAAACCTGCTGAGATGAGCTGCACTTGAACCCATTTGGTGTATCAACGTTTCAGAACCTCATCAGCACTCATCTAATTAATAAGTGTGTCTCCTAATCAGTCATTTAAACATGGCTGCAGGCATAAACGTGTAGCAGTGCATCAGTCACACATTGGTGTTTTTAATTATTATAATTGTTTTAGGTGTATTCACATCTGTAAAGCTCCATTTTGCGACCACCTCACTGTTTTTTTTTAACACTGAAGACTTAATTTTGCTTTTGAAAGGAGTGCTTCCTGCAATCTGAGCAGAGGTTTCCAAGCAGGTAAACCTCAGCTGTCCTCCTTTTAAAGCTTTAGTGATGGTGATGAATTGCCTTGTCGTCCTGCTTTGCTCTATTTTATGTCTCCTAACTCTGATTAACTGCTGACTCTTGTGGCTTGAGTGATTTCTGCTTTGTGTTGAGAGTAGTGCTGCAGTCGGTGGACGGAACTGCGTTAAGAGGGAGTAAAGGCTGGCACGACTGTGGGAACTGGAAGGTCAGCTGATCAGCGCTGAGGTGCGTGAGATTTATGATCCCCCACCTGAATAAAGCTGTGTCTGCCGAGAGACCGTGAACCATAAATCAGGGAGAAGTGGGTCAGATTGGGTCAGCGCTCATCTGCTCAGTGCTGATCTGCGCCTCGTTTCCTGAGGTTGCCTTTTTCTTTGCACCTGACTGTAGGCCTGTCGCGATAAACAATAAATCAATTAATCCCTTGATGAATGAAAATTATCGACCTCGTTTTCATTTATCGGCTTTATCGTTTCGTACTGAAGACACTGGATGACAAAAAGCTCAACTCTGGTGTTCTTCACTGACCCCTCCTTGTCTCTTTTCTCGTTATAATCTGTTTTAACAGTCCAAAATCGCGTTTTTTTTGTATCGTTAAAAGCAGCTAAGCTGAGAAGTTAGGCTACGAGCTAAGCTAACAGGCCGACCTTGGGGAAAAAAACCTCCGTCTTGTCGAAGCTCCAAAATTCACAGTTGAAACTCGTGCCTTTGTGTAAAAAGTTTTTTTTACTCTGCAAAAAGAAGCTGAGAACTTGTTTACTGATTTTTTTAAATTAAAAGCTTTGTGTGAAAAATTCTACGCTAAACAGTAGCTCAAACCACACCAAGTGTCCACCATTTTGAGAACCGAAGAGAGACAGCCCATGTCACGTCAAGGGGCCTCCCTCCCATTTTTCTTAAAGAGATGCTGCTCGCTCCCTCACTGTCCATCCTTTGGTTCAAACAGTCTTATACTGCCATCTGGTGGTCAGAAAAGGTACTACACACAAAATAAAATTAACCAACATTTCTTATTAAATTTGACAATAATTACTAATTATTGTCAAATTTCAAACAATATTATCATTAATTAGGACTGTCAAGATAACAAATTTTGCTGGGCAATTAATTATCCCAGAAATTATTGTGTTAATAATATTGTTTGAAATTTAACGACAATTAATTGTCAAATTTTAGAAGAAATTTTGATTTGTTTGGAGTGTAGTACCTTTTATAACCACCTGATGGGAGTATAACACCACCTCCCTTTCTCTGTTCAAGACTGCTCTGAAAACACATCTCTTTAGACTAAGCTTATCATTAATTTTACTAAATGTATTTTAAATCCTTTTGTATTTTATATTCTTTATGTATTTTATATTTCAATTTGTTACTGCTGATGTCTGAACTGTGTTTGTTTGTTAAGTGTCCTTGGGTGTCCTGAAAGGCTCTTTTAAATGAAATGATTATTATTATTATAAGACAGTTTGAACCAAAGGATGGATAGTTGAGCAGCGTGTCTCTTTAAGAAAAATAGGAAGGAGGCCCCTTGACGTGACATGGGCTGACATGGCCGACGTTCTGTGATTTGAGCCCTTTAGCATAGCATTTTTCACATAAAGTTTTTAATAAAAAATCAGAAAACAAGTTCTCAGCTTATTTTTGCAGAGGAAAAAAACTTTTTGCACGTACGCACGGGTTTCAAACAGGAATTTTGGAGCTTCGACAAGATGGAGGTTTATTCCCGAGGTCGGCCTGTTAGCTTAGCTCGTAGCTTAACTTCTCAGCTTAACTGCTTTTAACAATCCAAAAACTCGATTTTGGACGATTAAAACAGATTTTAAAGAGAAAAGAAAAAGGGAGGGGTCAGTGAAGAGCACCAGATTTGAGTATTTTTTCCTCCAGTGTCTTCAGTAGAAAGAGAAACACGAAGAAACGATAAAGCCGATAGATGAAAATGAGGTCGATAATTTTAATTTATCATGCGATTAATTGATTTATTGTTTATCACGATAAGAGTATCGTTTATTGCAATAAATTCTGAGACAATTAATTGCCCAGCAAAATTTGTTGACAGGCCTACTTGATTGTGATACTTCATATTTGTGACACCTTTTTTTTATCAATTATTTATTCATTTGTATATATATATATATTTTTTTAAACCTGTCAAAGGCCTTTCGTTTGTATATTTACTTAGTCCTGCTGGACAAGCAACCTGATAAATCAAAATTTCAACTTATGTTTATATTTATTTTCTTACTAATGAATTCAAAGTGTTTAAACTGTCAATCGCATCTTGCTAATTAATTTATGTTTTCTTTTTAAAACCCCATTACCGTAGTCTCCCTAACCCATAATCCTCCCATTATCTCTAGCTATGTTAACACTGTTGGCCTTTAGTCTCTGCTCATCTTAATCATCCTAATTACATATGATTTGTCTTTTTGAGAGGCTGATGAAAACGTAATGGCACGCTCCCATTCTGGAAGTGACTTGTTTCTGATTATGCACAACACATTAGCCTCTCTGATTCCAGTCTTTGATTCCGGTCGCTGGTTTGACTACTTTCGTGATTTGTCTTCCTAAGGGAGGCTGAAGCCAATGTGGAAAAATTGATTTTCAGCTGAAGGATTAGCACTGGGGTTGTAGCTATAGGCATGCATTACATTAACAATGATTCATGCTGCTTCCAAGCATCAGTGTTGACTAAGAAAACTCTATATGTAGATACATTAGGGTTGATATTGTGCACAAACATGCTTGGGCATGCATTTGACTGTAGTCTCTACTGTCAAAGCAGTGGGCGCCGGGGATGGAAACAGCACCGAATAACTCAAAGACACGTTGAAGTTCAGACAGCTCGAGTAAGAAGATAAATGATATTTGCCAGGAAGGATAGATCTTAATTTATTTGTGTGTATTGTTCCACAAAGGGGCATTGCAAGCTGCTGCTGGAAATCAAACAAATGCAAATAGTGGCTGCGGAATGAAAATGACTGCAAAACATCAGAAGTCTCTCAGTGGGACTGCCAGAACACAGGGAGTTGTACTTGTGTTTACAACAACATAGATAATGTTTTTTTTCTGCTGGTTTAGTTTGAGTAAAAATTAGACATGTGTATAATGCATGACATATTTATTTATTTATTTGTTTATTTATTTATTTATTTATTTATTTATTGCCATTTCATATGCAAATACAGAGAGACTGCAAAAGTATTTACTTGTATTTTATACTTGGTATTTCTATTAAGGTGCCCAGCAAGCTCAACTTTAAATGCATGTTTTGGTTTTTACACATTTGATTAGTGAACTTATACAGAAAAAGAACTTATTTGAAATTGTTCTAAAATTGTACAAATAAAAAGTAGTGCATGTATTTTCACCCTCTCTTACAGTATTTGAAACATGAGTGAAAATTCTTTGTGATTATTGTGGTGGACACTAAACAGGGAGATTCATTTAAAGTTATTATTTGGGTGGGGGTGCGGTGGATGCCTAGTCAAATGTACAGTTGTAAAATGACATAAAATTTTTTAACGTTCAGTCCTGTTGTTGCCAGGTAGTCCAGTTGCACAAATTAACAAGCAAATGTCTTTCTCTACCCGCCCCTCGCCATTTTTTTGTCCCTTCAAAGCTCTTGATTCAGCTTAAGGTCACACAATCATGATTTACAACATGTGTTTTTTTCTCTGTTTTACAAAAACAAAAATCCATAAGAAACTATAAATAACTATAAACTATGAGTTTCTAAATGTCTGATCTGCATTCATAAATAAAAATGGTCCAAAAGAAAAAGAATGATCCCATCCACAGGAGGGAGCGAGATCTGTTGTTTCTTTTAATCAGAAATCATTTTAAATAGAAATATAACTGTGTCCATCAACAAAAAGACAAACCATTTCAGTTTGGTAGAGCTGCCGCCTCTCAGCGAGAAGGTTGCTGGATCGAATCCCAGCCAAGGGGCCAGTCTGTGTGGAGTTTGCATGTTCTTTCTGTGCATGCGTGTTTTTTTCCCCGGGTACTCTGGTTTCCTCCTACAGACCAAAAACATGAATGTTAGGCTGATTGATAACTCTAAATTGTCCCTAGAACACTTACTGTTATTCTAAAGAGGACACTGAAAATAAAATTTCTCTGTAAGCCAATAATTCATGCTTCCTCCACCCCAGCAGTCTTCGGGTATATTTATTTTATTAATAACTTTATTTTACCAGGAAGAAATCCATTGAGATCATCAATCTCTTTTCCAAGGATGTCCTGGACAATATGCAAATACAGCAACACAGTCTTTAAAACAGTAACAATAGTATTAAAATATTTACAACGAAACATCCATTTATAAAACACAAAAGAGAATGCAAGTAAAACAAAAATCACAGTTTAAGACACTTAAACATTACAGGTGAAAAACGTGACTAAAACCTCAGACAATTGTTTGTTTAAAACTAGTTAAAGGAATACAAGACTCCAAGCTCAACTTAAGCTGCAGATCATTCCAAGACCTTGGGCATATTTTTTTTATTAATTTTTTTTTTAAATTAAATTTATTCATTTAAAATACAACACAAGAACAATCTCACATTTGAGACTGCACAGTGTAAAAGTAAAATGAAGGGATGCAGATGGAAGAAAAAATCTTATTTTTTCTGCCCCCTATTACAAAGATAATTCAAACAACACACACACAAAAAAGAAAGAAAAAAACAATCGAATAGGTTACAGATTGAAGAAAAGAAAACAACTCATATAATTCCAAGAAAAAGAATTTCAAAGAAGACATCTATTACACAATATTGTTATCATTTATATTTTTGCAAGAAATTTGTTTTGTTCATATTTTTAAAGATGGCCATTGATTTAGCATTTTTAATACCAGTTTCCAGATTATTCCAAAGATCAATTCCTTTGATTGAGGTTGACCGACCCCGATATATTCCTTATGTGTTCAGTGTAAAATGGACCAAACAACTGTTAGGCTAATGAAGGGTAGTTTTCCAGAATCATCAATACATTGTTTTGCTTATGCAATTGGGAATTGTGCTTTCAGTTTTTTGTTTGAGTTAAACAAATGATTTGTTGGAAGGATCTCAGTTTTTCCAGGTTTAATTCATTAAATAGGATATGGCAACACTGGATCTACGGAACAATGCCAGTGAATAAAACCAGTGGTTTTCCTAGTTACTAATTCCTAATTGTAACACAAAATAGGAAGACAGATAGACAAATGGATAGAGCTTATCCCATCACGCTTTGGGTAGAAGCAGAATACATCCAGACAGGTCACCAGCCCATCGCAGGAGACTGAACACAAGTAAAACACACACCCCATCATGCATGTTTTTGGACTGTGGGAGGAAGCCGCAGTACTCAGAGAAAGCACATGTAAACATAGGGAGAATTTTTGCTGCCACTATCAATCAACCATCAACATTTGAAAAAACTCACGTGTTTGAAAAGCTAGCACTGACCTTTTCTGGGCCAAATGTGCAATTTACATACTTTGTGAAAATGGTTGCAACTGAAAGAACTTGAGTGTTTTGTATGCTCTTTGTGGCTTTTTGCACATGCAGTTTACCCAGAGTCATTATTGCTGACGTTTTGGCGTTATGATGGCTTTTACTGTCAGCATTGCTTTAATGAGTTGCACAAATGGCATAAACAGGTCCCCCGGGCAAGCTATTATCCCGTGACCAGACTGTTACATGGAGTCCAGTCTGACTGGGAATGTTAGTTTGATCACCAGCTAACATTAAACCTGAAAATCTGTAGTTTCCCATCAAAATGCCTCCCACAGCAGTTTAGCATCATAACTATATGATTACCCGTATATTGAGCATAAAGCTCCACTTTCCAATGATCATTTCAATTATACAAAATATAGTAAAACTTGGAGTACATTTGGCAATGTGTAATTTTTCATTGTTGTTGTGTTATAAGCATATTTACTACTAAACTTTTTTTTTTTAAATTGATGGGCAGCACGGTGGCACAACTGGTAGAGCTGCTGCCTCTCAGCGAGAAGGTTGCCGGTTCAAATCCCGGTCCGGGGCCTTTCTGGGTGGAGTTTGCATGTTCTCCCCGTGCATGCGTGGGTTTCCTCCGGGTACTCCGGTTTCCTCCCACAGACCAAAAAACATGCTTGTTAGGCTGATTGGTGACTCTAAATTGACCCTAGGTGTGAGTGTGAGAGTGGATGGTTGTTTGGTGTGAGTGAGACAGGTCCCTCT
>JBBPBX010049533.1:0-10041 GCA_038048925.1 Garcialebias charrua
GGAGCTTTAACTCCCACCTCCGGGAGAGCTTTGAACACGTTCCGAGGGAGGCGGGGGACATTGAGCCCGAGTGGGCCATGTTTCGCGCCTCTATTGTCGAGGCAGCTTATCGGAGTTGTGGCCGCAAGGTTGTTGGTGCCTGTCGTGGTGGCAACCCTCGAACCCGGTGGTGGACACCGGCGGTGAGGGATGCTGTCAAGCTGAAGAAGGAGTCCTATTGGGCCTTTTTGGCCTGTGGGACCCCGGAAGCAGCAGATAGGTACCGGCAGTCCAAGCGGCATGCGGCTCGGGTGGTTGCTGAGGCAAAAACTCGGGCGTGGGAGGAGTTCGGAGAGGCCATGGAGAATGACTTCCGTACGGCTTCGAGGCGATTCTGGTCCACCATCCGGCGTCTCAGGGGGGGAAAGCGGTACGCGACCAACACCATTTATGGTGGGGATGGCGTGCTGTTGACCTCAACTCGGGATGTTGTGAGTCGGTGGGCGGAATACTTCGAAGACCTCCTCAATCCTACTGGCACGTCTTCCACTGAGGAAGCGGAGCCTGGGGACTTTGGATCGGGCTCTCCAATCTCTGGTGCTGAGGTCGCCGAGGTGGTTAAAAAGCTCCGCGGTGGCAAGGCTCCGGGGGTGGATGAGATTCGTCCTGAGTTCCTTAGGGCTCTGGATGTTGTGGGGTTGTGTTGGCTTACGCGACTCTGCAATATCGCGTGGACATCGGGGGCAGTTCCCTTGGATTGGCAGACTGGGGTGGTGGTTCCCCTATTCAAAAAGGGGGACCGTAGGGTGTGTTCCAACTATAGAGGGATCACACTCTTAAGCCTCCCTGGTAAGGTCTATTCAGGGGTTCTGGAGAGGAGGGTCCGTCGGATAGTCGAACCTCGGATTCAGGAGGAGCAGTGTGGTTTTCGTCCTGGTCGTGGAACACTAGACCAGCTCTACACCCTCAACAGGGTCCTGGAGGGTGCGTGGGAGTTTGCCCAACCAGTTTACATGTGCTTTGTAGACTTGGAAAAGGCATTCGACCGCGTCCCTCGGGGGGTTCTGTGGCGGGTACTCCGGGAGTATGGGGTACCAGGCCCATTGATATGGGCTGTTAGGTCCCTGTACGACCGGTGTCAGAGCTTGGTCCGCATTGCCGGCAGTAAGTCAGGCTCGTTTCCGGTGAGAGTTGGACTCCGCCAAGGTTGCCCTTTGTCACCGATTCTGTTTATAACTTTTATGGACAGAATTTCTAGGCGCAGCCAAGGTGTTGAGAGGATCCGTTTTGGTGGCCTTAGAATCGCTTCTCTGTTTTTTGCAGATGATGTGGTCCTATTGGCTTCATCAGCTCGTGATCTACAGCTTTCACTGGAGCGGTTTGCAGCTGAATGCGATGCGGCCGGGATGAGGATCAGTTCCTCCAAATCCGAGGCCATGGTCTTGAGCCGGAAAAGGGTAGCGTGCCCTCTCCGGGTCGGGGAGGAGGTCCTGCCCCAAGTGGAGGAGTTTAAGTATCTCGGGATCTTGTTCACGAATGAGGGAAAACTGGAGCGTGAGATCGATAGGCGGATAGGTGCAGCGTCCGCAGTGAAGCGGGCGCTGTACCGGTCTGTCGTGGTGAAGAGAGAGCTGAGTCAAAAGGCAAAGCTCTCAATTTACCGATCGATCTACGTTCCCACCCTCATCTATGGTCATGAGCTTTGGGTTATGACCGAAAGAACAAGATCTCGGATACAAGCGGCTGAAATGAGTTTTCTCCGCAGGGTGGCTGGACTCTCCCTTAGAGATAGGGTGAGAAGCTCAGTCATCCGGGAGGGACTCGGAGTAGAGCCGCTGCTTCTCCACATCGAGAGGAGCCAGTTGAGGTGGCTCGGGCATCTGGTTAGGATGCCTCCTGGACGCCTCCCTGGTGAGGTGTTCCGGGCATGTCCCACCGGGAGGAGACCCAGAGGAAGACCCAGGATACGCTGGAGGGACTATGTTTCTCGGCTGGCCTGGGAACGCCTTGGGATTCCCCCAGAGGAGCTGCTCCAAGTGGCTGGGGAGAGGGAAGTCTGGGCCTCCCTACTTAGGCTGCTACCCCCGCGACCCGACCCCGGATAAGCGGAAGAAAATGGATGGATGGATGGATGTAAGCCATTTTCCTTTAAGTGATAAAATATTTTTTAAGTAACTAAATCTTAATTGTCCGTAGGCGTGAGTGAGAGAGTGAATGCTTGTTTTCTCATTTGTCTCTATGTGCCCCTTTGATTGACTGGAGACATGCCCAGGAGTGTACCCTACCTCTCACACAGTAACTACTGGATATGGGCACCAGTGACCCCCATGACCCGAAAAGGAAAAAGCAGGTAAAAATAATGATTGTGTGTATGTATGTATGTATGTATGTATGTATGTATGTATGTATGTATGTATGTATGTATGTATGTATGTATGTATGTATGTATGTATGTATGTATGTATGTATGTATGTATGTATGTATGTATGTATGTATGTATGTATGTATGTATGTATGTATGTATGTATGTATGTATGTATGTATGTATGTATGTATGTATGTATGTATGTATGTATGTATGTATGTATGTATGTATGTATGTATGTATGTATGTATGTATGTATGTATGTATGTATGTATGTATGTATGTATGTATGTATGTATGTATGTATGTATGTATGTATGTATGTATGTATGTATGTATGTATGTATGTATGTATGTATGTATGTATGTATGTATGTATGTATGTATGTATGTATGTATGTATGTATGTATGTATGTATGTATGTATGTATGTATGTATGTATGTATGTATGTATGTATGTATGTATGTATGTATGTATGTATGTATGTATGTATGTATGTATGTATGTATGTATGTATGTATGTATGTATGTATGTATGTATGTATGTATGTATGTATGTATGTATGTATGTATGTATGTATGTATGTATGTATGTATGTATGTATGTATGTATGTATGTATGTATGTATGTATGTATGTATGTATGTATGTATGTATGTATGTATGTATGTATGTATGTATGTATGTATGTATGTATGTATGTATGTATGTATGTATGTATGTATGTATGTATGTATGTATGTATGTATGTATGTATGTATGTATGTATGTATGTATGTATGTATGTATGTATGTATGTATGTATGTATGTATGTATGTATGTATGTATGTATGTATGTATGTATGTATGTATGTATGTATGTATGTATGTATGTATGTATGTATGTATGTATGTATGTATGTATGTATGTATGTATGTATGTATGTATGTATGTATGTATGTATGTATGTATGTATGTATGTATGTATGTATGTATGTATGTATGTATGTATGTATGTATGTATGTATGTATGTATGTATGTATGTATGTATGTATGTATGTATGTATGTATGTATGTATGTATGTATGTATGTATGTATGTATGTATGTATGTATGTATGTATGTATGTATGTATGTATGTATGTATGTATGTATGTATGTATGTATGTATGTATGTATGTATGTATGTATGTATGTATGTATGTATGTATGTATGTATGTATGTATGTATGTATGTATGTATGTATGTATGTATGTATGTATGTATGTATGTATGTATGTATGTATGTATGTATGTATGTATGTATGTATGTATGTATGTATGTATGTATGTATGTATGTATGTATGTATGTATGTATGTATGTATGTATGTATGTATGTATGTATGTATGTATGTATGTATGTATGTATGTATGTATGTATGTATGTATGTATGTATGTATGTATGTATGTATGTATGTATGTATGTATGTATGTATGTATGTATGTATGTATGTATGTATGTATGTATGTATGTATGTATGGATGGATGGATGGATGGATGGATGGATGATGAACTGCCTTAACACAAAAAACTTTCTCACACATTACCACACAACACAAAGATTTTAACACTGGACTCTGTGTCATCAAACGGGTTATTCACTAAACTCTCGGTCATGTGCTCATTCAGTTTGCACTACTTCTCATATTTGCACTAATGTTTGTATTACATCACTGCCTATAGTCATACTACTGTTTACATTCAATGTTTACATTTATTAATACTGTTTACATTTATTACTACTGCTTACATTTATTACTACTGTTTACATTTACACTACTTTTATATCTACACCACTGCTGATACATATACAGTATTCTCTGACCAGCCTCATTTAAGGATGCCCAATGTGCCTTACTGCATATGCCACTTTTGCCTCTATAACAACATCAACTACTACCTCATACATATACTGTGTACATTAGCTCATATGCTGCTTTGCCACTTTGCAAATGTCAATGCTAGAACCTTTAGTTTATTTTATAGTTATACTTTTTATACTTTTTTATACTAGTATGCAAAAACTCAGGACAGTATTATGTTCATTAAATGTTTAGTGTTTTAGTTTTAGAGTTGGTGTAAATTTTCATACTCTTATACCACTATGCAAAAACTCAGGACAGTGTTACAGTTTTACTATTTTATGCTTATGTCTATAATTATATGTTTCAGTGTTTCAATGTTTAAGTGGTTACTGTTGCACCGAGGGACTGAGAGAAACGCAATTTCAATCCTGTGTATGTCCTGTACATATTGCAGTTCTGACAATAAAGTTGACTTTGACTTTGATGTATGGATGTATGGATGTATGGATGGATGGATGGATGGATTTTTATTAAATAGCATTTTTATAAACAACCTCATATTGGAGGGAGTGGTGGTGCAGAGGTTAGAGAAGTTGGGCCTGTGATCTGAAGATCGCCGGTTCAACTCCTGATAACGACAATATCAAAATAAGGGTGGGGTAGGTACTGCACCCACACCTGCCTCCACCCTCATTTGCTCCACTTTGGGCTCTTTAGCAAGGTCCTTAACCCTGACCATCTGCTCCTCCAGGTGCCCTAGATAGTCGCTCTGTGCTCCACACAGAGGGCTGTGGTAGCTCGTTGAGCTGTGGTTGAGTTAGGATGGACATCCGGCGTAAAAAAAAAAGAGCAAAAAAGCCAAGTCTTCGTGCAACTTAGTTCGCTATGGTGACCCCTGACAAAGGGAGCAGCCGAAAGAAGAAAAAAGTTTAATAAACTACCTCGTATTCTTTGGTATTTGAGTTGTATTAGGATGGCAGCTTTCAGTTCATCAACCATCATCAGCGTGAATTAAACTCTATTTTCACAAACGTAGGTGGTTCATAAAACTTTCTACAACAGGTAAGATATTAATTGTTCATAACATTTCCACAAAACCTTGTGTCAAAAGGTTTGAACTGTTGTTTAAACCTGTTTTGTTGCTCTTTGGCAATATATTTTGTTGCTAACCATATACCATACCAGTTACCAGTTTATTTATAAAGCACTTAAAAATACAGCAGCAGCCGTCTGAAGTGCTAACAATCAATCTCAATCATATAAATATCAGAACATCACAAGTAAAATAATACAACATTAAAACAGAGATGTGAACTCATTCTGGTTTAAAAGCCAATGAAAACATATGTGTTTTTAAACGAGTTTTAAAAACAGATATTGATGGGGCCTGCCTGACCTTCAGTGGCAGCTCGTTCCACAATTTAGGAGCCAGAGCTGAAAATGCTCTGTCTCCTCTGGTCTTATAAAAGGTTTTCGGGACTGCTAAAAGCATCTGGTCAGCGGATCTAAGAGCACGTGATGGCACATAAAGTTGAAGCAGTTCAGACAGATAAGAGGGACTAAAACCGTTCAAAGACTTAAAAACAAACAATAAAACTTTAAAATGGATTCGAAACTGGACAGGAAGCCAATGAAGGGACATTAAAACTGGAGTGATGTGCTCACGTCTGCCTGTACCAGTCAAAAATCGTGCAGCAGCATTTTGTACCAGCTGCAACCGAGAAAGCGAGGCCTTATTTACTCCAATCAGAAGAGAGTTACAATAATCCAGGCGTGAAGTAATAAAAGCGTGGATTACTGTCTCTAAGTGGCGTCTAGAAAGGAGGGGCTTGATTTTTGACAGGCGCCTCAGATGAAAGAACGAGGACTTAACCATGCTGTTGATGTGACAGTCCAGTTTCAGGCAGGGGTCAATTTTCACTCCTAGATTTGTCACAATCGACTTTTCATATGGGGCCAAAGAGGAAAAATCAAAAGTGGTGGGACTGTCAGGAGCACTAGATTTAAAGACCATAACCTCGGTCTTTTTATCATTAAAATGGAGGAAATTAAGCGCCATCCACCCTCTAATGTCACCAAGACAGTCCAGAAGAGACTGCGTGGAGCCATTTTGTTTTACAGGAAAATAGACTTGACAGTCATCCGCATACAAATGAAACTGCACACCATGCTTTCTGAAAATAGAACCGAGTGGCAGAAGGTAAAGTGAGAAGAGAAGAGGACCAAGGATAGATCCCTGGGGTACACCCCAGGGGAGGGCAGCAGATGCAGAGGTAAAATTATCAATCTTCACACTGAAACTTCGATTTGAAAGGTAGGACCTAAACCACTGCAGAGCTGAGCCAGTGATGCCCACCCATTGCTCCAATCTGGCGATAAGAATTTCATGGTCGACTGTGTCAAAAGCAGCTGTTAAATCTAAAAGCACAAGTAAAACACAGTTTCCAGAATCCAGCGATAAAAATATATCATTAAAAACCCTTAAAAGAGCAGATTCAGTGCTATGGTAGGTTTTAAAACCAGACTGGAAGACCTCCAAAATTTTAAATTCATCCAAAAAGTCCTTCAGCTGGGTGTAAACAACTTTTTCCAATATTTTTGAAATAAAAGGTAACTTTGAAATTGGCCTAAAGTTGGACAAAGAGGTAGGATCAAGGCCAGGTTTTTTCAATAATGGCTGAACCACAGCATGTCTAAAATTGCCTGGCACCACGCTAAACATTAAGCTGCTATTGATCAAATTTAGAACAAAAGAGCCAACTGTAGAAAATACCTCCTTAAGAAAACAAGGAGGTACAACATCAAGGGGGGAACCTGATGGTTTCATACTGGTGACAATTTTCTCTAGGTAGGAGAGAGAAATAGGCTCCAGATGATCAAAAAGTGCAGGACAGGGGACCAGGATGGAAGGGTCATGGGAAGGAAAAGAAATACAAGCCCTCGTGTTCGTAACCTTGTCCAAAAAAAATTGAAGGAACTTATCACAAAGTTCTTTAGATGCTTCAATAGGAACCGGTTCATGTGAATTTAGGACCGTGTTGATTGTATCATAAAGAACACGGGGATTGTGAGAGTTGGCAACAATAATGTCAGAGAAATATTTGGCTCTGGCTGTTTTTACAGCTTGTTGATAGCGACGCCAACTCTCTCTCACCATATCAAATGAGACTTGGAGACCATCCTTTCTCCATTTGCGTTCATTTTTCCTGCATACCTGCCTAATGGCACGGGTATGGTCACTCAACCACGGGTCAGATTTAGGCTTTGAACGCCTAGTTTTAATTGGGGCCACATCATTCAGAATAGTGTTGCATAAAGAATCAAAATGTAGTGAAAGCTCCTCAGTGCTGAGAGACACAGAGAGCTGTGAATTTAAACTATTAAAGGCAGTGGAAAAATGAGCAGCAGTGGATGAGTTAAAAACACGGCAGCTCCGAGCAGGAGCACAGGGTTTAACAGCTTTAGAAACAGGAATAAAATCAAATAAAACTGGCATATGGTCGGAAAACAATGCATCACCAATTTCCAAGTTTAAAATAGACAATCCATAAGATAAAACAAGGTCGAGGGTGTGTTTACGTTCATGCGTTGGGCCCTTCACTGATTGAGTGAGACCAAAAGCATCCACTAAATCTAAAAAATCCTTCACCAGCGGCTTTCCAGGGCTGCACACCGGGATATTAAAGTCTCCTAAAAATAAAATTTGCTCATATTTGGACATGTAATCGCTCAAAAAATCAGAAAAGTCCCGTATGAAATCCTTATTGTACTTGGGAGCCCTATAGATGACTGCGCACAGAAGTGGAGGAGTGCAGCCGAGCTCAAACATGCTCAGTTCAAACGAAGAAAAAGCAGTCGGGGGGGGGGACAACTGCTTACAGTCAAAACAAGATTTATAAATGACAGCTAAACCTCCTCCACGACCCGAGAGCCTTGGAGTATTAAAATATGAGCAGCCATGGGGCCATATACAGTAGCTTGTTTTTTTGCTAAGTGATGATGAATAGTCAACTTCCATATCAATGAATATGTGAGATGAAACTTACCGTATTTTCCACCTGATAAGCCTCACCTTTCTATAAGTCGCTTTGTCCAATTATTGGCAATAAATTGGAAAAATCCATGAACATGTCGCACCTTCAGTTAAGTCGCATCTATTATGCGTCACCGCTAGGCGACGCGTCAGCGCCTCATTTGCCCTGCTGAAAATGGTGGCCACAGAAGCGAGCGCGCACGGAAGGACTTTACAAGATTAACACGGTAAAAACAATTATTTGTTTGCTGAAAATTAAAGCAAAGATGTGTCTTAGCTGAACTTTTCATTAATAAATGAACGCAATTGACAAATCAGCTGGATTTTAAAAAGTATTTCGCGATGTGCACGCACACGGGTGGGCGGCTTTATTTATTTAAAATTGAGCTAAATAAACGCTTAAAATATATATATTTCTTAGCTGACATTATAGCACAAGGGTTCCTGAAATTAACCGTTCCTTAATAAATTCACGTAATGGTCAAATCAGCTGAATTTAAATTGTTTCGCTTTGACGTCTTCCAAACCGTCGCGTGCGCTGCAAAAATAAATTATAAATAAATCGAATTTTAGCTCAAATGTCTCATACAGGTCACAGTTTGTAAATGTCCATGTTGTGATTACTTTCTGTAAGTTTGATAAAAATCTGTTCTGTAGTTCATGACTTATTTAGATAAATAGTCTCCGGAAAAACAACGAGCTAACAGCTGCATATTTACGAAGCTAAAAGATGGAAATTTATCTTAAACAATTCAAACAGCTAACAGTTTGTAAATGACCACACAGTAATTACTTTCTGTAAGTTTAAAGAAAATCTGTCCGGTAGTTCATGAGTTATTTAGATAAATAGTAACCATTTTTGCTAACAAACACAGCTAATATACCTCCAGAGCAGGAGGCCGGGCAGCGACAGAGTGTGTCCGACCATAGGAGGCTGCCTTCTGACACATGAGGTGGGAACGGTCGGTGGACTCTCTGGAAGTGTCAGAGCTCCAGAGCAGGAGGCCGGGCTGCGACAGAGTAATGGTACGTCCACACCAAACAGCGTTTCAAGTGCAGGAGCTTCCAGTTTACATGCAAAGTGAATGGGGGATGCGCCTCCAGGCACGTCTTGGCGTCGGACGTCACGTCACGTACGTGTTGAGCGTGCTGGAAAGCGTTTTCCGTGCACATGAACCCGAGTCAGCCTCCAAAGCACGCCTTGAACATGTTGATGATTTCGCCGTTCAAACGCCGTTCAAACGCCGTTCAAACGCCGTTCAAACGCCGTTCAAACGCCGTTCAAACGCCGTTCAAACGCCGTTCAAACGCCGTTCAAACGCCGTTCAAACGCCGTTCAAACGCCGTTCAAACGCCGTTCAAACGCCGTTCAAACGCCGTTCAAACGCCGTTCAAACGCCGTTCAACTCTCCCTGATTGGTTGATCAGGGAGAGTCGGGGGGGAGGAGAGAGGGGGAGAGTCCGCTATGTGACGCGGAAACGAGGGGACGGGTATTGCGCAACTATGTGACGTATTGTTTGTGGGACACAGAAAAAACCTGCGAAGTCGTGAACTATGGAAGAGAAACTCATTGTAGCTGTGTGTTCGCGACAAGTCCTTCACGACCAGTCAAGTCTGCTCTACAGAGACAGAAATAAAAAGCTCCTTGCCTGGCGGAGTGCAGTGAGGAACTCGGTATACCGGTAAGCTCCTCCCACACCCCCCGCCGCCACACCGCCGCAGCTTCGCGTTCTGGTCTGGACACCACTGTGGGTCCAGTGCGTCCACTTGCGTGCGTGACGAGCTTTTTTGAAGTTGAAACGCTGTTAGGTGTGGATGTACCATGAGTC